>PVIY010021652.1:0-42125 GCA_004026745.1 Myrmecophaga tridactyla
GGATTTTCTCTTGCTGGTTTAATTAGTTTCCTTTTATTGACGATCGGAGGGGGTTAAAGTCGCCCCGGCCAGGCCACGGGCTATCAGTCTCTCTTTTGAGAGCTTTTTCCCACCCACCCCCCTTTAAATACAAGTGAGTTTGGAGAAAAGAAAGAGGGGGAGCGAGGGGGTAGAGTCACTTTTTTTCAGCGCAGGAAAAGGTTCGAAGGGCATTTAGACAACCCACTTCGCAGCACCCGGCCGCTCCCTGCCCGGGAGTCGTGCGCCCAGCCCATTTTATTTGCGGCGATTTCGGGGGTAAAGAGAGCAAGTCTTTCCTCCTGGGCAAACTGCAATTTCTTCCCCTCCCCCTTAAAAAATTCCGCAGCCCGCCTTGTCTTGCAGGTACGTTGAACTCCTGTCTCTCTCTCTCTCTCTTTTTTTAACTACTGTAGATATGCTTTTAATTTTTTTTTAAGAAAAAAAAAAAAAGCAGGAAGAGCGATCGCGCTCTACGGTTTGACCTCTTTTGGCCTGGGAGAAACAACCCAGGACCGGGACAATTATCAAAGCTCTCCCGGGATTACAGGGGACGCGCTCTTGAAAGCAATCCAATGTTTTTTCCCCAGGCCTCTCGGCAAAGGAAACTTCCTTTCTTTCCAATCTGGAGTTTTTACTTGTTTGTCTGTTTCGAAGTGTCTGGGGCCTTGTGTGCGCGAGAGTGTTGCTTTAGGTGAGAATACTTGTCAAACTCTTCTTTAGCTTGGCGCTTTGCTCCCGAATCAGACGCCGGCAGCCAAACTTGTCCCTTCCCGTAGAGTAGGAAGCAGCCGGGCGCCGGGGCTGTTGGGGGTGCCAGGTGAGTTGGTGGCAAGAGATGGGGCGCAGTGGGGGCGTTTTAGAGGCTACCGGAGGATTGATGCATGTTTCTCCCCACCCCCCTCCGGCCCCTTGCCCACCTCCCCTCCCCCACCCCCATCTCTTCTCCTCCTTCTCGCAGGAAGAACCGAGGTTGGGATCCACTCCTCTGGCCATGCTCGCTGCTACCTGCAATAAGATCGGCAGCCCCAGTCCGTCTCCCTCCCTCTCAGACAGCGCTTCCTCCTTCGGCAAAGGTTTCCACCCCTGGAAACGCTCCTCGTCCTCCTCTTCCGGCAGCTGCAACGTGGTGGGCTCCAGTCTCACAAGCTTCGGTGTGTCGGGGGCCTCCAGGAACGGCGGTTCGTCTTCAGCGGCGGCGGCGGCGGCGGCGGCGGCCGCGGCGGCAGCGGCCCTAGTGTCGGATTCGTTCAGCTGCGGCGGCTCGCCCGGCTCCAGCGCTTTTTCCCTCACCTCCAGCAGCGCTGCCGCCGCCGCCGCCGCCGCCGCCGCCGCCGCCTCCAGCTCGCCCTTTGCTAACGACTACTCGGTGTTCCAGGCCCCCGGCGTGTCCGGGGGCAGCGGCGGCGGTGGCGGCGGCGGCGGCGGCTCCTCCGCGCACTCGCAGGACGGCTCCCACCAGCCGGTGTTCATCTCCAAGGTGCACACCTCGGTGGACGGGCTGCAGGGCATCTACCCGCGCGTGGGCATGGCTCACCCCTATGAATCGTGGTTCAAGCCCTCTCACCCCGGCCTGAGCGCCGCGGGCGACGTGGGCTCGGCGGGCGCCTCCAGCTGGTGGGACGTGGGCGCCGGCTGGATCGACGTGCAGAACCCAAACGGCGCCGCGGCGCTGCCGGGCTCGTTGCACCCTGCCGCCGGGGGGCTCCAAACCTCGCTGCATTCGCCGCTCGGAGGCTACAACTCGGATTACTCAGGCTTGAGCCACTCGGCCTTCAGCAGCGGCGCCTCCTCGCATCTGCTCAGCCCCGCCGGGCAGCACCTCATGGACGGCTTTAAGCCCGTGCTGCCCGGCTCCTATCCGGACTCGGCCCCGTCGCCGCTGGCCGGCGCAGGGGGCTCCATGCTGAGCGCGGGGCCATCGGCGCCGCTGGGGGGCTCCCCGCGCTCCTCCGCGCGCCGCTACTCGGGGCGAGCCACCTGCGACTGCCCCAACTGCCAGGAGGCCGAGCGGCTGGGCCCGGCCGGGGCGAGCCTGCGACGCAAGGGCCTGCACAGCTGCCACATCCCGGGCTGCGGCAAGGTGTACGGCAAGACGTCGCACCTCAAGGCGCACCTGCGCTGGCACACTGGCGAGAGGCCCTTCGTGTGCAACTGGCTCTTCTGTGGCAAGCGCTTCACGCGCTCCGACGAGCTGCAGCGGCACCTGCGGACCCACACAGGCGAGAAGCGCTTCGCTTGCCCGGTCTGCAACAAGCGCTTCATGCGCAGTGACCACCTCAGCAAGCACGTGAAGACGCACAGCGGCGGCGGCGGCAGCGGCTCGGCGGGCTCCGGCAGCGGCGGCAAGAAGGGCAGCGACACCGACAGCGAGCACAGCGCCGCGGGCAGCCCGCCCTGCCACTCTCCGGAGCTGCTGCAGCCCCCCGAGCCGGGACACCGCAACGGCCTCGAGTGACGCGCGCCCCCGCCGGCCCTCTCCTCGCACCCCTCCCACCCCGGGTCTGCTAGGGTCCTCTCTGGCCTCAGCTCTAGCCTCTCTCCACTGCACCCTGTAAAACACCACACACACACACACACACACACACTCACACACACTCTCACTCTTGTGCGCGCGCTCTTTCTCCCTTGCTACTTCACTTTATAAAGGGGATATGAACATGTAAGTAACGCTCGCTGCTGTCCCGGGCTCTACCTTTCGCTCTCCCTGGGCTAACCTTTTAGCCCGAGCCCCATACAAGCCCCAGCCAGCGCCTCTGCAAGCTTTTAGTTCAGTTATTCCTCTCCGCGCCATCCCCGGGTGGTGACCCGCGAAACTTTTAGAGGGCAGCGGTCGCTGGAGGCAGAGCAAGCCAAATCCAGCAAGGTTGCGCCGGGGCCTAGGGCAGGGCGAGGCAGGAGGCCCGACACTCCGGCTCGGCCCGCCGCCCACTTGGTCCCAGCCCGGCAGTTCTGCGCACCTCGGTTTCGGACCGCCCCGGCCGGCCGCTGCGCGCGGGAGCGCACCCTGCGCGGAGGCGTCGGAACTCCGCCGCTGCCCATCTGGCGGCTCCGAGACCCAGAATTTGCCATTTAGCTCTCCCAACGACAGCTCTGCCTCTTTTTCTTTGTTCCTGAGGTGGAACCGATACAAGTTTAAGCAAAAGGCCAGTTTTAGCGAATCGCTGCAGCAGCCTTCTTTCATCTTTGTCACGTTTTATTTTTTTTAAACCAAGTGAAAAACAACCGTCTACTTGGTTTCTCTTCTAGATAGTTTTGCCTCTAGCAGTAAGCTGGTCTTTCTTTCGGAACTGTGCTAATATTGATCCCAAAGTTATTTTGATCGCATTAACTTAACTTATGGGGTGGGGGGTGGGGGCGAGGGTAGGCATCTTTTTCTTATGCAAAAATACCCCTTTCCGGTGAGACCAGATTATCTCCCTGTTTGTCCTTTTCTACCTCGTTTTCACCCGTCCCAAGCCTAATCTCCCAATCTTTTTTTGTTGTTGTTGTTCGTCCAGCGACCCATTTGTATAGTACTCATTTCTGTAAATTCTTGCAATTCACTGGAAATTCTTAGGGTTAAACTTTTTTTGTGATTTAAGCTTGTAAGAAAAGTTAAGAAGCTATCGTTTATTTCAGACGAGGCTGTAGTTTAAATGCCAAAAGATGGAAAATAGGGAAAAAAAGCCTTTGTAAAATATAACTGAACCTAATGGTTTGTACAACTGGAGAATCGTTCTAGATTAGTTATCAATTAAATATAACTCCACCAGTGTAAGGGTGTGAGGTGCAGTTGTCCAGGAGACGATTTTGTATAGTATTTTTCTTGTACATTACTTCCGGTAAATATTTGAAAATATATTGAAGTAAACTTGAGATTTTTTTTTTTTTTGGTCACAAGAAAATATTAAGAGTTATTGTTGTGGTTCTGATGAGCTGCAGGTTTTTTGAACTCACTTCTGGAGGTGCAGAGCCACAAACGCACTTTCGGGGCCTAGTTTTGCTCGAATATGAATTTAGATAGGTGTCAAACTGTAACTAAGACAATATTTGATAAATGTTGGATGACATTTAATTTAATGGAGCATGTACTTATTTGCATTTGCTGGCAGTTCAGGCTTAGTTAAAGTGAGAGTTCGCCTATATTTCATAATAACTGGGTCTGCCAAAACCCATGCATTAAATAAATTGTCCAAGTGAAACTCAACCAACTTTGGCTTTTGTGTATTTCCTGAACGTAATATTGTTACTTGTTAATAAACACTCCTGACACTACATTTAAATGTTTGCAGATTCTGCAAACTAATTGCTCATTGTAATGTTGAAATAATTTGGATATTTCACATTGAAATGAAAAGCCTTTCTCTGGAACATTTTAGACTTGCATTTTAAATGCATGAAATGTAATTGATTTATTTGTAATATTTTAAATGGTATTAATAAACTCAGATAAAAGACTAGGCCAGTTAATTTGTATTTTTTTCCTTTTTTTTAAGGGTGGAAGTTTGCATTTTATTTCCAGTTAATGTCTGATTTAAACAAGCTATGACCCTGTTTTTGTGGTAATATTTTAAAATTGCCTTTGAGATATTACAGAGATGGAAAAATTTGTTTGGCTAAGCTGTATTTTCTCTTCTTGCCAAGATAAAGATTATGGTGTCCAAGAAATGTAATTATTTACCAGTAGTTTTTAGGTCAAAACACCAGGATTTACTGACCTCTTAAAATTTGGACTAAGTCACTAAAGCAATTCAAAGAAGTTTCCCTGTTCTGCTTCTCTTACTCCAGAATGAGTCAGATTGTTGACCATTGACTGCATTTGTATTTAAAAGGCCAAGCCTTACATTGGAAGATCAATACATCTAAAATAAAAACATGGGTTTGGGGATAACTTTTGTTGTTAGGAGGTGGAGGAGGTCAAGCTAACAAAAGCTTGTTTTTGGCATTCCATATCTTAGCTAAAGATTATGTAGAAGTAAATATCAGTAGTAGATTCCCTGAACTGAGTTATCTGTTCTTTTAAAGTCTCTAAACTTTAAAAGAAAAGGAAGGTTAAACCTTAATCTATTTACTAGGCCATTGTTCATAGGTGTCAATGATGCCACTAAAAAATATTGTCTTGCTATGTCTAAGTGCATTTAAGCACGGGTGTTCCTTGAGTCATACTTTGAAACATAAAATACTTTAAATGTTGATTGATGCTACATCAAACTGTTTCACAATTAGATTAATATTATTTTGAATCAAATTGAATAAAAAGTTAGTGTGTTCAGATTGTTAAAAGTTTAGCTTCTTTCTTTTGGTTTGCTTTTATGTTCTACCCCAAATTCAGTCTTGGTATGTATCTTGAATTGAAAAATTTCCATTGAAATTTCTTTAAACTCATCATCCATAGAAATAGAAGTGAAAATAGAGAGTGCTATGAATATTTTCAATTCGGTGGGTTGGGGAGGAATCTAATTAGGAATAAAATATGTTGCAGAATGATGCAGTTTGTGCCCAAGTAGCAAATAACCTTAATCCCACAGCCTATGTGGATATTTGAGGCCTCCAATCCCTATGGTTTCAGACAATTAAGTCAGCACTGATTTCTTTGGTATACTATAGCTCTAAAAAATGGTATTGAAAAGTAAAATAGTCTCTTTCTGTCACTTTCTTCCTAGGACTAACACGCAGAACACAGTTTAAGTGTTTGTTTCTTTTTTATTGAAAGTTGCAATGCTGAGGGATTCGGAGAAAACGGTTCTGAAGCAGTTAAATGTAGTGGCAGGTAAGAGGAAAGCTGCTTGGTACATTTATAATATCAGTTGTGTTACATATAGAATCTGCGTTTGAATGGCAGCAAGAGATACTGTCTGGAAGAAGATTTCTTTAGGGTGAATGAAGGGGGACAGAGTTTTCCATAGTTGTTTAGATGTGCAAACTTTCACTTTCGTCCCTCCCTTTCCCTTCTAGTTTTGCTTTAGTTTGTTTTTGATGGTTTCTGAATACTATTTATAGATGTGTTTTCTGCAAGGTGGGCAGGGTTCCCCTTTTTGAGGTTGAGTAACCTCTTTTGGGAGGGCAGAGGTTGAAGTGCAAAATTGTGATCCCCCCCTCTTTGTGATTAAAAAACCCAGCAAAACACACACACCCCTAACAGTGGCTAGAGGCTCACTCAAAAGAAGCCAGAGGCTGGGTCTCACTTTGAATCAAGAGACAAACTCCCAATCTTGCAGATCAAGGTAGAGTTAAACTAGTTGGTGACCCAGAGGTCAGGCCAGCCTATATCAGCCCACCCTTCAGAGATGGGAAATGGGCTGCAGCTCAATCCAGTGTTTCTGTTGACCTGTCTCATCTCCCCAAATTTGAGTCTTCCTTCCCAATACTGAATCCTACTTTCTCCTTTTCTGGCTTTTCTTCAACTTCTCTCTTTCTGGATGATCTCTTTCCTTTAAGGATGTGACTGTGTGAGATTGGACTCAACTACAATATTTCATGCTAGAAACTTAAACAAATGTGATAAGTTATTGGAAAAAGTTCCTCATGAATTTGCCTTCTTCCCATTCTCTTGCCCCAATATTTTACAATGCTAAAATGAAACATTAAAGACAACGAAATGATGGGATTGGACTCCTCAGTGGGGCAGAGCAGCAATCCTGCCATCAATATTTTCATCTCCTTTGTGGATCTTTTGGTGAGATTTTTTTATTGAAATAATACAGAAGGATTGTGGAAGGATTTCTTTAAAAGAAATATATTACTGTAGAGGATAGTTTAAAGGTTAGATGATCTTTTAGGCAGAAAAATTAAGGCAGGACATGTAGAGGGTGGGAAAGTGGGTTTGATTATTCTCTGGTTGCCTAAATTGATAAATATAATTAATTTATACATTTTATTCATTTATTTCATGTAGATAAAATCAAAGGGGAATTGATTTGACACAGAAATTTTGAATAAACAGGGTTTAAAATTTTTCTACTGATTTTTGCTTCTTCTGTCCAGTCTTTATTATTTCTTCCTATATCCCTAAGAAAAATCTCCAGTATTACATCTGTCTTTAAAAAAAGTCTGATTTCTACAGTTGTCTGCTTTTCTTTCTTTCTTTTTTTTGTAATGTCACAGAAATAATTCTATTAGTTTTCAAGAATATGGTGTTAAATAAGTAATCAAAATGAGGAAGTGTAGACTAATGCTGTACTCAATTTTAAGTTAGAGCTGTCCTTCTGGGTGGCATCTTTTGAAGACTTTGCTGGATATGCAATTGTTGCTGTTTTTAAAGAAATAAGGTATAAAATTTGCGTGTGCCCTTTTATTCCTTGCTTCTGGATTAAAAAAAAACGGTAGTTCCTTCTACTCTGTGCTCTAGCTGCTGTGATTTCAGGGGATGCACGTCAGTCTCCATCTTTTTAGGTTCGCTGCTCTCCGTAGCCGCAGAAATGTTGATTTGCTGTGATAGGAAAAAAAAAAAAAAAAAACCCATGAGAAAAACAAAAACTATTTTCTCTGGTCCCTGGGCCAGTATTTAATTTAATTTTCTATATAGTCTCCTGGCGGTAGGGAAGCAGCCTTAACCTTTTGCTTTAGTTTCTAACGACATTTGGGGCTTAAGAACTCAAGGGGCTGTGATGATGGCTCTGGGGTGATTTAGAACCAGGAGTAAGGCGCGCGCCCCGGGACGCCGTTCTTACAATTATAACGTCGTTCTCTATAGTTCAGCTACTAGTAGGGGCTTCTCCTGTTAAGCCCACCCCTCCAACTCTGTCTCTCCTGCCGCCACTTCTTGCAGGGGAAAGCGAACGCTGGAAGAAGATTTCAGTTTCACATACAAGGCCATTAGCTGAGGTTCCAGCTCCCCAAAGTTTCCCTCGTTCCTTTTTTAAATGAACGTATGGGAGCGTATGGGAGTCCAGGAGACTGACTATCCCAGCCTTTCTAGGTAGACGTTGCCTCCAGTTTTCCTCTTCCCTTTACCCACGCTCAGGATCCTTTCCGTACCTCCCAGTAAGGTTTCCCCGCGGGCGAGGCAGCGGCTTGGGATCTCCCTGTGGGTCTGGGTCCCAGCCCGCCGCGGACGCAGCGCCTCTCCCACGCACCGGAGCGCTGCGAGCGCCTCGGCCCCTGCGCGGGCAGAGAGCGCCCCCCTGTGTCCCGCGCCTGCGCTGCAGCGCAGCCGCGCGGCCCGACCCCGAACTGTAGTTCTGCCGGCTTCTGGCCCTGGGGCGGACGCACCGTGGGAATCAACGCGGTGGGCTGCCCCGCGCTCGCCTCTCTGCTCTCCGAGACGCTCGGGACTGGGGACTTCCCTTCCCTTTCGCTCCGAACCTCCGCACTCCTGCAGACCACGCATTGTCCCTAGCCCTTCTAGCTCCTGGACCTGGTGGCCTGCCGCCTCTAGACCATCCAGTCATACTCCAGAGTTACTCTCTACGCTGCAGCATGGACTGTCCGAGGGCGTTCTTCTCGAACTTTTTTGGACTTCTTTCCGGCCTTGCCTGCGACTGCCCGCCCTCGTTCACCTCCTGTCTCGTTTCTTGGCCACATGGCTTTGTGTTCACCAACACCCGTCTGCTTCCCTCGTGGCATTCATCCAAGTGCAGTGGCTTCGATTTATGGGAAATGTTATTCTTTTTATTTTATTTTTAGTTTGCTTGAACTCGAACGGAAGAACTCAGATACCCTTTCCACACTGTTATAACGCAAAATTAAGTTTGACCGGCGGTGAGAACTCTGCCTGCTCTGATTTTGGGAATCAAAGAACATTTAACCACCCAGTGACTGCCTGGGGGAAAATGCTACCGGAAGGTACATGCAACCACTGTACCCTAGGACAGAACTTAACTTTTCTTCCCCTCATTGTACCTAAAACCCAACAGCCTTTCCTGGGCATTCTTTCTCTCCCTCCTTCTCTCCGGACCCTTTGGGTAGATGAATATTTGGGGAGTGCTAGACAGATTCTTCGGCTCCTTTAATTTTAGTAGCGTCTGGAGGGCGGTGAGGAGGTCGGTCTTCCGAAAGCCTCTTGTGCCTAGAAAGGTTCTTACTTGGAGAATGTACTGCCAGCTCCTGGTCGACTCTGATTTCCACCCTCTCTCCCGCACATGCCCTCCCCACCCCCCATCCCGGGCACGAGCGTCTGAGCGCCTCTAGACCTTAGGCCCTCTAGTTATGGGAGCTCTAGGAGCAGGTTCGGAGCCTTGGCTTCCACTTCGTATCTTGAAGTATTCCAGGGATTAAACTGACGCTTATATTGATGGTTATGCATACACCTTTTTTATGTATTTAAGGCACCCCAGGATGAGGCTGCAGTGTAGACATTTCCTGAGGTCTTGAATTCAGGGAGTTCTCGAAGCTGCACACCTGCGTGTGACACAGACTCCAGCTGTATCCACCTGGTAAAATTCACTAGCCAGTGATCCCCATCCCCACAGAGGGGAAGGAAAAGCGGTGGCTTTTTTTAATCTAAAGTGCGGCCCCTCCAAGAGAAGTTCCCGCAGCCGCTGTAGAAGCAGTCTGACCGCCAGGAGCTCCAGGACATAATTGGCACGTTCACCTCCGGAGCCGCCACCACCCTCCTCCCTCAACCCAGCCGGCGACGCGAGCCCCACCCCCATTCTCTCCGGGCTCCGGAAAGCCGGGAGGCGCTGGAATGCTGCCTTCTCTCACCCTATTGTGCCTAGGTGTTGCAAACCACTGGAGAACAGAGCTTCGCGCTTTGATCTCATGTCCCAGTAATTCTTTAGCACAGAGGGGTGAGTTTAAATTAAATTTCTTTCTCTGCTGATAAATTCTAATGGGCCTCAGAAACTGAATAATTATGCAGTAACATTTCTTGGGTTGTTGGAGTGAGAATTCCCACTGCGCTGTCACCAGGAACAGAATTTCCCTGGTATGCTCAATGCTAAATGAAGCTTCGCAAGAATAGCCACAAGTGCCTTTCAAATCTGATGCAGATGATCTAGTCCTTTCCTTGCTCTCATCTTTCTTGCCCATGCAAAGCAGTTTGTCACCATCACTTAAGTACTATTTGTGGTTTTAAAATACTTTAAAAACCCCTTAATTAAAGGATCTTATTTTGAGAATAAAAAAATACTTTGCTTCGATGCATTCCTCCTATTAAGACAAAGTACACATTGAGGAAAGCTGGGGCCACATTTTTTGGAAAAGGGCAAATGAACTACCTGGGATTTGCCTCTAAATTCACGGACTTGGTCCTGCCACCTCTGTTGACGTCTTCTACTGAATTAGTGCTTTTTGCTTGATTTCTGAGAAAAATGGTTGGAACCTGGGGTTGCTACAGCTATAAGATTTGATCAGTGGTATTCAGAACCTGCCTGGTTTGCAGTTCAGAAATGGTCATTCCATGAGGGAAGGATAAAGGAAAAATGTTTTTGCTTCTTCCCTCAAAACAGCCAAATACCTATTAGAAAATGTGGACTTAATTCTTTGAGATTTTGATTTATATTTCATTTTCCCTCAGTTTAGATAAGAAACAACATCAAAGTTTGGGTATAGTAAATGGGTCATGACATTTTGATACTCAAAAGGAAATCAGGCTCTTAATCTAAATCAGAGAATCCTAAATTTGTAATTTAAAGGCACAATGGTACTCTCTCTTTTTTTTTAAAAGACATTCTTTAAACACCATTCACATCAGTTACCTCGTACAGCATTTTCCTTGTTTACTTTTCTTTCTTTTAGATTTCTTCCTTTAAATGAATTGAACTCCCATAAGCTTTAAGATTTCTAAATCAGCACATAGAAACTGGAGCCTGCTTATCAAGTTTTCCCTCCTCTCTTGGCAACTAATTTGAAAGGGCCCAAACAATGAGTTGATTTACATTATGCTCATTTCACTCTGTACTGTACGTGAATGTTGAAAAACTCTCAGCACTTCACCTTGGGTTATCTTTTTATCTTTGGGGGAACTGATCCTTCCAGCTTTAGTTTTTTAGGTACTCCATTTTAAGCATCGAAACAAAAGAAAGTATGTTCTCCACCCTTCCTCCCCCCAGAGTTCAGGTGATTTTCTAGTTCAACTGAAAATAAAGGATTTGTACTACCCAATTTTGCACCTAATTTAATGCCCCTAATTATGAGGGCATTCTCTCATCAGGTTTCCCATCATTTCAGGAAGTTTTCTGCATATTCTTGTACACTGATCAATGCTTCATTTCTCTCTTACATACCTATCCCTTATTTAACAGCCCCCTCCCCAAGTAAGCAGGACTTTGCCCCCTTTCAATTTAACCAACAAAGGCCTTTGTAAAGGAGGAGAAGTCTAGTGGCCAGTGGAAATGCATTTATTAAAAGATATTCATGTGAATTTAGTAATGCTTTAAGATGTTACCTAGTTACACGTATTCTTCAAAAGAATTAGGACAGATTAGATTTATAGATGTATCAAGTATTTAAAAATGGAAAACGAACGATTTTTTGATAATATTAAATTATATTTTCCCAAACTTTTAAGAAAAGGAGTAGCCTTTGAACCATGAGGCAAATTAGGTTTGCTCTTTCCCCTAATAAATAACTATTTGGTTTACAATTGCAATGCTTAAGTTTGAGTAAGGTACAGGTATATTATACTTTCTATGTCCTCAATATTGATGTATTTTAAAGAATTATCACTATCAAATGTTGTAATAATAATGGAGAGCAGTAAAACTACCTTCTAAAATATTTTTGCAACAGAACATTGTATATTCTTTAACTACATTTATAGAAAGCATATATAATTTATTTAGTAATAAAATAATTATTAAATATGAACATATATAGCTTAGCAGTATGTTCATTTGTATGTTTTAATATGTGTATATAAGAAATCAGAATCGGTGATGTTTTCCATTTAAAAAAATTCCACCTGTTGTCTTACAGAGAAAATTGTAATTTTACAATAGGGGTATGATAGATTCCTGTTGTAGAGATATGGTATTCATGTCTGTGAAGTGGTTTCAAACTATAAGTGTAACTATGTTACACTTCAAAAGCAGTGGCATATTTTTTTGTTTCCCTTCATTTTTAAAGTGAACTTTCATTTTGAATAAATTTAGATTTACAGAAAAGCTATAAAAATGATAAAGAATGCTTCCATAGTTTTCCCTTTTGTTAACATCTTATATCACCCTGATGTATTTGCCAAACTAATAAACCACTGTTGGAATAGTTTCTTTTTAAAAAAATGAATAAATAGAAGCCAACAATTATAGTATTGTCCATCAGTCAGTGGTAGGCTGTAGTTTAGAAAAATGCTGACTTTCTATTGATAAGCTTTTTTTCATCAGCTTACATAAGCTGAGCCTATATAATAAATGAATAAGTAGAAACTTATTTCTCAGGGATATGTTTTTAAAATAGAGTTTCTTAGAATGAAAAGTTTTTGTTTCTTTCATAGTTACCTAAAATATAAGAAAATATTTCTTAGTTCGGTTTTGCATTTTTATTTCATATATGGAAATATTAGCTTAAACTTGAAAGGTCACTTCAATTTTCACTTCAAACTACCAAAAATTTGTTTTTAGCGATACTGTATTTATAGCCTATATCTATTTTTAGTCTATATTTTAAAATGATTTAATTAATGTATTAACTACAAAAATATAATCTAGTGATTTAATTTATCTTCTACCACATTTTCTTAGGGAAGTGAGATTGTTAGAGTATGGAAAACTTTAAAACCAAATGATTGAGTCCTTTTTTTTTTAAGCATGAAAGAATGTATCTCCCACACTTCATGAAGCAATAAATTTGCATGAGGTTTTCTGGTTCTTTAAATAAGATTCTAAGGAGACTCATGAAAAAGAAAAATATCTTTTATTAAAATATATTTGCACTGTGCTTAGCATCGTCAGATAAAATACAAGATATACAGTTAAATTTGAATTTTAGATAAATAATAAATGATTTTTTTTAGTGTAAGAATGCCCATTCAATATTTGGGACACAGTTATACTCAAAAATATATATTTTTTGAAATTAAAATTTAACTATTGTCCTTTCTTAAAGAATGAAATTCATGTATCTATAAAGGCAAAACTGAAAAAAAAAAGCAGCATAGAATATTTGCATATATGTGGGAATTGCAATAAGTAAGGCTATGTAAAAACAAAGTAATTCTTACTGGTTTGTCAGTATGTTAGTGGTAGCATTTTCATTTTCAAAGAGGAATATAGGACTTCATGAAGTTAGGATTTGCTTGTTACTTGGAAGAGTGAGACTATGAAATTGATTATATTACAATTTTATGTTTTTTGTTTGTAACCCGTTTGGTTTCATTCTGGGTTATTCTTACACATTTAGAACACTAGTGCTATACTGCAACATGGACTTACTATGAAATACATATATCTAGCTTCCAAGAAAGTTATATAATGCTGATGGTTACTGGTCAGCATCTCCAAACTTCTTTCTAATACATTGTAAAAAAAAAAAAAAAAAAAAAAAAGAAGAGAGAGAGATCTTAAAACATGCAATTTCTATTAATTAGATTCATGCAGTTGAGGCCCTACTTGAAAGTTTTGCTTCTATTTATACTATTTCCCAGACATTTTTCTCCTTACCTCCTAAATGAATCACTCTAATTTAAACTGCACATACCTGGAAGTCATGTATAAGTTGCAGGGACATTACTGCATATCAAATTAACTTGCTATGCATTCCATAGATTATAATCTGATGATCAGAAATTCAAGTTTTCTACCCCAGGGGTTTATTTTTCCTTTTTTATAGAAGTATTGCCATAGGAAATACAAGTGGTATCCATTAATCTATGACATTTTCTCAGAAAGCAATATATTTCCTTAAAAAAAAACATTTTTCTTTCCTGTGGTTAATTTATGCTATTAATTAAATTTTTCTAAGTTTTCTGTCACTTAGTTATTATTTGTGATTTTCCTCATAAATAATGAGTATAATGCTGTGTTAGCTTATACACAATACAGGCTCATAAGGATAGGAGGAAGAATGGCCTGGCAGCTAAGGTTTATCATCTTTGCCTTCTCACAGCTCAAACCAAGTAAGTATACAATATTAACTGGCCATGTATGCCAATCAGATAGCTCACTGAGAACAAAATAGGGAGTCTTTTACCCACCATCAGGGACCCAGGTTTAAAAGAGAGCCACTCCTTAGATTCTGCTTGCACCAGGCAATAGAGCTATTAGTGGGGTTCAGGAGAAACTGGAAAGTCGGAAGTTTAGGAAAAATTATCTTGGAAGCCGGCTTGATAGGAGATCTCCCCAGAAAATTACATTGCAAACAGACCCCCACATATTGCTGACTTGTTTTTCAAATTTATTTTGCTTTTTCAAAACCAATTAGACATTCATTAGGATTAATAAATATCTTTTTAAAAATATAATTAACTGTGAATTCTAAGGCAGGCATTCATATTCAAGTGCAAATTCATCTAATCATATTAATTCATTCTAATCCAATGACTTCCTTTTCCAATAAAAGTCTTAAACATTTTTCAACATGATTAGGTACTCAGGGAAGATACTCTGAAACTAAGGAAATTGTTAATAAGGAGGGAAAACAAAATGAATTATTTTAATTCTGCTTTTCAGATATAACAACTATGTGACTTTTTCTTACATACAAATACAAGATTGCAGGCTGCTTTTCCTATCACATCATAATGAATTTCCCTTATTATTGAAAATTATATGTACACATAATTAAAAATGGTTATAAATTACTGTATGGAATGCATGTGGAAAATGTTTAATTATTTCTCCAATACTGGGCATTTAACTGTTTCCAAATGACCAATATTATACACAGCACTGCATTGAACATCCTGGTTCTAATTTCTGATTATTTTCATAGGATACTAGAAGAGGAAGGAATTCCTGAGGGATAAGAACATTTTAAGGATTCTAGATAGAAACCTCCAAATTATTCTCCAGTAAGTATATAGCACTTCATACTGCAGCAAACAGTGATTTGAGAGACCCGGCCTTAAATTTCACCAGTACTGAATTCTTAATCTTTGTTCCTTTAATTAGGAAAAAGTGAATCTCATTATTGTTTTAATTTGCAAATTTATTTTTTTCCACATGGTTATTTGCTATTTTTATTTCCACTTTTGTCACTTGTCCTTGCATGGTCATGTCCTTTTTGAGAATGAGCGTCTCTGGCAAAATGGGGCTGATGATCTGGACCAGTGGAGGACTTTCTGGGGGAAGGCAGCACTGGCACTGGAAGAGAAACTTCCTTTGCACCATACTGCTCACTTAAGCTGGGCTCTCCAGTTGGTTTCCCTTATTAGGCCTAGGTGAACTCTAGAAATCTGGGTGGGCTAGCCAAGGACCTTAACTTTATTTATGGTTATTATCTCACAAAGGAATTTTTGGAACATAACTGTTGTGTTACCCCACTAGGATTGGACACTATCGTGACATATCACATGGTACTATAATAGAGATTCAAGTGAACATGTTAATTTGAATCTTAAATTCCACACGTCTTTCTGTGATAACATCTATAGAGACTTTAACTGGTTGAAAATAATGAGTCTATAAAAGGCCAAATCAGTTAAGATTTTTGTATTTTACTTTATTAACTGAATTAGCCAGATGTTTTGGCCTTTGGCTACATGAGGTCACAGAATTGACCTTTTGAGAGTTAATTCATTCATGGTTACTATAAATAATGATTGACTTGAATCAGCTCTTGTAGCAGGACAAGGAAGACACACTTCCCAACAGTAAAGTCAGCTCTATTTAAACACTTACTAATTCTAAGTCTTTTAGGTTTCTTATACAAATCCACACAATTGAAGCAGTTACTCTTTAGTGAGCATGAAGAACTGTAATATCAAGGACATATGCTTTACCATTTGAAAGAAACGCTTAAGTACAACTGCTGAAAAGTCTTTAAATGCTTGAGATACAGGAAAGAGGAAAGGAAAAAGATTGGTCATACAGGATTTCTCTTTTCTCTAACATAGCCTCACTTGTAGGAGAGACAACAGTTTATCTTATAGTGATATTTTAAATGACATATTTGCTTTTGTTCAAAAGTGAAAATCAAATCAACAAATATGGAATGCCTACTTTGTGTTCAGTACTTTATTTGGGTTGTTAAAAATAAGCTTTGAGCATGATCATGAATCACAGTCATAATACAAGAACTTACTTATTATTGTAAAACAAAAGTAAAACATTTCTTGTTTTCTTTCAAGGAAAAAAATTGAAAAAAAAGTTACCCCATTATCTTGCCGTTATAACTCTAAAATTAACTATTTAAAAATTTAACATTATGTAAGCATTATAGTTTTATAATTTTAAAATGCTCAAAGTGTGTTGAAATAACTTACAATAAGCTGGGTTGGTGAGCTCAAATGTTCTTAGCCAGAATTAAACCCTATGTATTTTGTATAAAATTTTTACAAGGAGACAGAGATTGATTTAGTTTGTCCTCCAAATAAAGTTACTTGAATATTAAATAAATTTAAATATTCTTTTGTGTATAAGAAATTAAAGGAACTCATTGTCGGTGTTAAATAGACTTTTACAAAATTAACAGCTTTTTTTTTTTTTTGCTATATATAGAGAATTTAGAACACACTGAAAAGAAACTAAAAGATGGGGGCAAGAATTTAGGCCTTTTAAAAACAACACTCAAAAGAGAAAATAAATGAACACTTTTTGGGCTTAATTGTTTTATTCATGCTCATAATTAAAGATCTTTTGCATGAATTCTTTATATAAAGTTAAGTAGTTTTGGACACAGTGTTCTTATTTCATTTAGATCAGTGCTTCTCAACCTCTTTTTTTGGTTAACAAATGTCTTTGAGACTCTCATGCAGGTTATGGACCTTCTCTTAAAAATACGTTATCTGTACGTGTCTCTCATGCCTCTCATTGGGAGCTGGACCTAGAGTTAGAGATGAGCTATTGGGTTCTCAGTTTATATACTCTAATAAAATGTTACAAATTTTAGAAGATTTCTTTCTCTTTCTCTTTGTTTCTATAATCTACCTCCATAAAAAGTAGCGTGGAGAAAGGAGAAGGGTTAAGTCTTGTCTGACAGACTGGAGTTTCTGTGACGAGTACAATATCCACTGAAGGAACAACTTGAAATACTATAGGTAACATAAGAGAAAAATCATGCGGGACATTGTCTCTCACAGTTTAGATGCACATGATCAAAGTGCTGTGACATTTGCACTTCTCTTGCTTGTTCTGCACATTCTAGGTTTGTGAAAGAATTTACTAGTGGTCATGACAAATGCTTTAGTTTTGTCTAGGCTGATGGCCTTATGTCAGTGTTTGGAAATGCATAGAATTTTATAGTCCATTATTAAAACCCCTATTTTAAAGACAATTTTATTACTTGATGCAGTATTTATTTATAATACCTGAGAATTGACTTTTACTAATAGGAGCTTCGGTATAGTGAAACAGATTTGAACCATTTTTGATGACTTCTCCTTAACAAACACTTCATCTAATGCATGTTACTACTGTTTTTTACACATTTGTAAACCTATCTTGGTTTTTGCATGATATAGCTATCAAGATCCTTTCCATCTTAACCAAATAAAGAATGATGCATCAGCACGTGGGTTGCAAAGGGAACAAAAGAATTATGATAAACACCCTGAAAATAAAGATAGCAAGGATGAGTCAACAGTGAGGGCTACTCTTAGATATCAGGGTCTAGTCTCCCCCACGTGTGTGTGTGTGTGTGTGTGTGTGCTTGAAGTTAGTGAAGACTAAGAATGAAGAGTCGTGGGGAAAATGTGCTATTACTACAGCAGCTGTACTTCCAACCCTTCCAAGTTGCAATTGGGTTGTGTACGTGAATTTTTTTCAGAGTGTGGGTGGGCAGGAAAAATTCAGCCTCTCAATAGAATGTTAACTAAGGAGGAATCACATACCTTTGCCTTTTTGCAGTGTAGGAGGAAGGCAAACCGCAAATGGTTTTCCATGTGAATAACTCAAAAGTACCAAAAGTACAGAATCTTCAATTCCATTTTACAGGGAAAGTGAGTTACCTGTAAGTAGGGTCTGGAGTCAGATTTTCTGGGTTGAATCCTCATCCTATTGGTTCCTTGGTATTTGATCTTGGGTAGCTTCTTTACTCTGTGACTCAATTTCCCCATTTGGTAAGTTTTGAATAATAATACAATTTATCTGAACTAAGTAAGTTTTGTCTATTCAATAAGTGCTCAGTTAATGTGAGCTTATTTTTAACAATTCTTATTTACTACTATTACTACTATTACTACTACTACGTGCTAGAATCATTCCATTTCATAATCCATCATTCCATTTCATAATCTTAGTCTTTACATGGATTTCTTAGAGGTATAAGAAATAACACATTTACCTTGTGTTTTGTGGCTTTGAAGGCTTTCTCCTTTCCCCACTTGGGAACGCTGTTGACCTTGCTCTGATACCCGAGGACACCCTCTTGCTTTCACTCTCCTTTGGTTTCCTGTACCCACCATCAAATGAGGCTCAGGACTTTCCTTTTTGTCTAATTTGTTGCTCATTATCCCCTTTCATCTTAGGGGATTTAGCTCCAGGAAATTGGGCATTCAAGGAATTTATGAAATTGATATAGGCCACGGTCTGATTCTGCCCAAGCTTCCCATATCTTGGGCCATGGGTTAGGAATTTACATTTGTACCTCCTTTTATTTTTTAAGGTTTTCTGAGGATTTTGCTGGAGTGTATTAAATTCTTTATTATTTGAATGTTTTCAGATAGTAAGTGCTGCTGCTTCTCCTTCCCCTCTTCCTCCAATTCCTTCTCCTCCCTTTCCTTCACCTCCCTTTCCTTCACAATTTTCCAGAATGCTCTACATTCTACTAGTTTAAGAACATCAGCCTTTCTCCTAGATCTCTTCTTGACTTTCAACTGGGCAGAAAATATTTTAGCCATGTATTATATTACTATGATGAAGCAAAGTTGATTAACAAAATACCTCCTTTCAATGACAAATTTTAGTTGACTTATAAATAATAGTATTCCATTATTTTAATCTTCTAAAACACATCAGTTTACTAGTCCATCCTTTCCCTCATCATAATAATGCAGTAGTAAATGCATTAATTTATAGTTTTTAACGCCTAATTGTCTAACTTCTACTCCTCTGAAATCTTGATAAACTCATGTTTTTCTTTAAGCATATCCTCAAGTAGTTTAACAATAAAAACATTTTAGTTGGATTAAACTGAACATTAATAACTAAACATGCATCACTAAGAAAACATGCCCAACAAACTCAGTTATATTTGGTGGCACTTTTCAGGATATCTTCATCGACATTATAGTTACAGATACTTGCCTTTGTCTAAAAAGTCTACCTCTTCCAAATTTTTCTTGGTTTGGAACACTCATATTTTTGCAGTATTGTCCATGCATAAAGTGTTTGGATCTGTAACCAAAGGAAAAATAGATCTTATACCTTGAACTAAATTTAATCTTGCTCCAGTGATGTGGATATAGAGAGTGTTTTTTTGGTTGTAGTTGGTTAATTAGACAATGCAACTGTTGTCAAAACATTGGTTTGATCCTCACATTCATTCAATACACATGTGACCAAACAGATACCCTCAATTCTTCCAGCCATTCTGCCTGATAAATGTGCGGATGGAAGAAATTGGTGCCATGATTGTGATAGTTAGCTTTGGAGTTAGGCAGTTAAGGGTCTGAATCCCAGGATCCAGATTTCAACAAGTTGCTTAATTTCCTTAAGCTTCGTTTATCTTCTCTGTACAGAGGGATAACAATAGTATCATAGGACTGATGTGAGGATTAAATGAGATAATGTACACAAAATACTTATTCCATGTTTAAATGAAAATTTTCACAAAAAATGTTAGTCATCTTTAGAAAGAGTAGTGTGCCAGTTTGAGTGTATCATGTACCCCAGAAAAGCCATGTTTTAATCCTGATTCAATCTTGTGGAGGCAGCTGTTTCTTTTAATCCTGATCCGGTATTGTAGGTGGATATTTTTGATTGAATTATCTCCAGGGAGATGTGACATGCCCATTTGTGAGTGTGACCTTTTGATTAGATGGAAATGTGACTCCACCCAGTCCAGGCGGTTCTTGATTAGTTTTTTGGGACCCTTTAAAAGAGGAAACATTTTGGAAAGAGTTAGAAATGATAGAAGGCTCATAGCCAACAGAGAGAGAGCCAATAGAAACCTTAGAGCAGAGCTGACACAGAGGCTGACACTTGAAGAATAGAGACGTGGATGTTTGGAGATGCTTAGAGCCCAGCATATGTTGCCATGAGATGTTAAACAAGCCAGAACCTGGGGAGAGCCAAGAAAAGTCAAGAGATGAAAGCCAGCCCCAGAGAAACAAAGTGAGCAACCCCCACAGGAACAGAGTCTGAAAGCAATGGAGCCCAGGAGCAAGGAACCAGCAGATGTCAGCCATGTGACTATCCAGCTATACAGAAGTGTTCCTGACCCATTGGCCATTCTTGAATTAAGGTATTCTTCACTGGATATCTTAGTTTTGACATTTTTATAGGCTTAGAACTGTAAACTTGTAACTTATTAAATTCCCCCTTTTAAAAGCTGTTCCAGTTTTGGTATATCACATTCTGGCAGCTTGCAAACTAACACAGGTAGTTAAAATGGTTTCAGGAAAATTTAGAAGTGTGTGCTGGGTCAGAAGTATGGGAAAACTCAAATATTTACAGCATTAAAGATGCTATTTTCACTTGCTGGCACAAAAATTAGTTATTAGAAAGAGTAATGATGTTGAGAAAGTAGAAATTGGTATAAACGTCTATTTATTAAGTCTAGTCTCAGAATGAAAGAAAGCAGCAGCAATGGTGGAATCTGATAGCAAAAATGAAGAGATAAATCAAAAACATTCCATGTCCTGGACCAGGAATGATGGTAGGTAGTGTGGTACAATGGAAAAAGTTTGGAGACAATGGAAGAAAGCTTGGTGGCAAGATGTGATGGTTCTTTTGCTAGGTTTGCTTCTCTCTGTGTATAATGATGATGACAGATAGGAGCTTTCAGGGATCTCAGTGCAAATCTGTGAAAACTGGCTTTTTTTCTCCATTGAATAAGAGTTTAAATGGATAGGTTTTGTGGCAGGCTGAATAACAGCCTCCTAAAGACATCCACGTCTTCAACCTGGTACCTATAAATGGCAAAAGGAACTTTGAAGATGAGATTAAGTTAAGGAGATTGAGATGAGTTGATTATCCTGGATTATCCAGGTGGACCCAATGTAACCACAAGGATCCTTATAAAAGACATGCAGGAGCATCAGGGTCAAAGGCTGAGAAGGTGATATGAAGACAGCAGAGAGAAACAGATGTGATGATGAAAGCAGAAGTCAGAGGAATGTGGGTCAAGGAACATGGGCAATTTCTAGAAGCTGAAAAGGTAAGGGGCAGATTCTCCCCTAGAGCCTCCAGAAGGAATGTGGCCTTTGATTTTAGTTCCCTGGGACTAATTTTGGACTTCTTATCTCTAGAACTGTAGGAGTAAATTTGTGTTGTTTTAAGTCACTGAGTTTATCATAGTTTATTAAAGTAACAATAGGAAAACAGCACAAGCTTTGTCAGTGCAATCTTGTGGAAAAGAGGTAAGTTATAGTTCTTGAGATACTATGGAGAGACATCTGGATGATCCCTGCATTTAAAAAATCATCATAGTTTTTAAATGAACTTTCCTATTTCTCATAATTATTACTAATGGTAGGAAATGCAGGCCAATAGCTACTACACATCCCTATCCCTTTATCCTCATTTCTCCTGTCTCCAATTTCCCCAGTTTTCTACCTTGACTAGTCCTTTGAGTGACTCTTTCAATCAATCTATGATTCCATTTCACAAAATCCTCATGGAATAAGGGCTCAGAACCCAAACAATGAATATATGGGTTGACAGGAACATGTGAAATATCTTCACAGGTCATTTGCAAAGCACCTCTGACACTGAGTAAACTGAAAACCAGATTATGAGCTCTGACCTAAGCTGCTTCAGCATTAGAATGCTCCACAGCTTGCTTTGAGGAGTGATAAGTTGTAAAGCAGGTTGGCTGTGCTAGTTATAAAACAGGTGTGACGTTTTATTTTATAGCGTCCTTAATGCTGTAAATATTTGAGTTTTCCCATACTTCTTACCTAGCGCGCACTTCTAAATTTTCCTGAAACCATTTTTAACTACCTGTGTTAGTTTGCAAGCTGCCAGAATGTGATATACCAAAACTGGAACAGCTTTTAAAAGGGGGAATTTAATAAGTTACAAGTTTACAGTTCTAAGCCTATAAAAATGTCAAAACTAAGATATCCAGTGAAGAATACCTTAATTCAAGAATGGCCAATGGGTCAGAAACACTTCTGTATAGCCGGATAGTCACGTGGCTGACATCTGCTGGTTCCTTGCTCCTGGGCTCCATTGCTTTCAGACTCTGTTCCTGTGGGGGTTGCTCACTTTGTTTCTCTGGGGCTGGCTTTCATCTCTTGACTTTTCTTGGCTCTCCCCAGGTTCTGGCTTGTTTAACATCTCATGGCAACATATGCTGGGCTCTAAGCATCTCCAAACATCCATGTCTCTATTCTTCAAGTTATAAAACAGGTGTGACACATTAACATCTGTGCCATACCTTATCCTTATTAAAATTTTGTCTGTTCTACTGTTTGCAGCCTAATGATATCTTCATTGGTGTTTCAATTATTTTAAGGCTCACCCAACTTCTCTACCTCCTAGACAGGAAGGGTGGTTCAAAGGATAAGAGTGTGGACATGGTTGTGGGCTGCTGTAACTCACTAGCATTTAGAAGACTGTCCCAGCTTCTGACCTTGCTGGACAGCTACCTTTGGGGTATTTAGGATCTCCAAGGCCAGATATTTGCAAATCCTCTTCTTCTCTTTTTTTACTTGTGTCTCTCATTCTTCTTGTATTTTCTAACTATATTCAAGCTTAAAGGTTGAGAGAAAGCAAAGAGCAAGGGTTGGGGTCACTGTGATAAAGAATGAGAATCATGACTAGCAGAAATCAGTGTTTTCCTTAGGCCAGGATGTCTTTGAGCATAGGGAATATGCCTTAATACAGACAAAAGCCCTGAGAGAAGATAGGCTGGACCTTATAGGCAATATACATTCAAATATCAAATTACTTCACAATCAAAAAGTTAGATCAATTTATATACTATGGTGAAAGGCTAAAATTAACACAAGTAGGTGATATAACAATGGAAAGAAAAAGTTTTTATGAATTTAAGTTAGCCTACAATAAATGTGTGCTCCTCATCTTAGTATCAGTCTTAGTGCTATAATATCTGTCTTTCTGAATTGAATTACTTATTGTTTATTGAATTTCAGCTATATCGAAGATACTGAAAGAAGAAAGCACATCTTAAGTTCACTGATTTAGTGCCTGGAAGAATCTGGCATTCATTGCTTAAGCCCTCAAATAAATATCAAGTTGTGAGTTGTAAGCCTAAACATATTATTTACCAATTAATTTCTAAGCACTTTAATGAGGGATTCAAAATGAAAAACCTAGATATAAATCTGCTAAAGTATATTTATATTTCTTTTTTTTTTAAGGATGAAAATCTCACTTTCTGATTTAGCCTCCTTTTCAACTGCTTCAAGAAAAAGTCTAGGAATTAAAAAGTCTGACTTTTAAAGTTAAGATTTGTATGTAAATGGTTGTTCATTTTGAATTAAAAATATTAAAAGAATTCCTAAAACCCTGAAGTCATCAAAATAAGTAATTCCATAGCTGACTGGAATTCCTTTGGAGACAAGGTGATTTGAGTTCATCAAAATAACTATTTTAATTAAAATGATATATATTTAAAACTATCTTAAGAACAGTAGAGAAATTTTTAACTTTTAAATGGTGGCAGTTGCTGAAAAAGCATCTGGTCTCTCTGCACTTTCTACCTTCATCAGCTGATAACACCACACCTAGTAAGCTAATTGGAGCCCCAAGGCTTAGCATGGCTACCTGGTCCTGTGCGGGCAGTGGCTTAACTTAAGAGACTGATGCACATGGAGCATCCTTTAAATTTTTTGAAATGAAATGGGAATAAAAGTTAGATGGGACTCAATTATTTTGAAAAGAAAGTGTTTTGCTGGCATCTGGAGATATGACCTACAATATATAAGGTTTGTTCTCAGAACACATGAGATTGACGTTGATAGATTCAAGGAACAAGTAGCTACTGCAGGTATTTGCCAGTCTACAAAGGATTATGGAATTGGAGTCTAAGGCCAGACCGTACTGGCCTTTACCGCCTATCCTCCCTAGTCTGAAAAGAGAAACTACCTTGAGCTCTATATCCATGCATAGCAACAAAATGACCATGAGGCATTCAGTGTCAGTGCTTCTAAATAATACATCTGATTCTCAACCCCCCATTGTATTTTTAATTTGCATTTTAAAAAGTAGCACAATGTATAAATGGAAGAAAATGCAATTAAGAATAAATACCTAGATGAAATTACATATTTAAGTAATTGGAAAACTTCACTCAGTTTAACAATATTTTGTATACAAGTTCTGTATATAAAACTTCAAAATCATATATATGTTACATAAAATGAACCGCATATAAAATTTAAATTATATGATTGAATAATAAAGGCATTTTAAATTTTCATCTGCAATGAAATTAGCTCTTATTTTAAGTAAAAGAGTATTTATATACTGTCATGTCTCTGATTTATTCTGCCAAACCCAAAGCCTAGAATAATGGAATATTCAGGGTGGATTAGGTCAAGTACTTCGCCTATTGCTGAGGTGGGAGATAGCTCCGTAATTCAGCTAGAAATTTTATCTTGTAATCCCTCCTACCCCCAACAAAAGGATAAAATAGAATTTTGAGAAATGGTGGATATTTATTTAGGAATGAGAAAAATCCCTTTGGTCTGGAGAAAAGGGACTAGGACAGAGTACTCTAATACTTGCTAGAAGGCTCTGGAAGTCCCAAATCGAAATGGTTCTCCCCACATATTATGTTTTCTTTGCTAGAACCTTTTAACTTAATTAACTGGATAATTTTTTCTTGCGGGAGCATATTCACAGTTTTATAGTTAGGTTGATGGGAAGATAGATTCCCTTTGCAGAAAACTACTTTATAAGCAAATGTGCTCGAACTTTTCCATGAAGTGAGGCATACGGACATTGATTGCTCACTTAGATTTAGCGAATTGTTGTTTTCTTTTAAAAATCTGAAGGGAAGATGTTGTGTGAACATAACATGTCAGTACTTGGGTAGCATGATTCTAGGTGTTGATAATACAACAACAAGAGATCAAAGCAGGCTGAATAATTACTGATACCCTTTCATTGCATTACATGAAGATCAAACTATATGGTAACTTTTGAACACCGTCACTGCACCGATTGTGCATTTACTAATTTAAAGTATATGTCTTGGTTTCTCAGGAGCTCTTGATGAGTTCCTCGTTCCTTTATTTTCTCATTGGGCAGAACCACTATTAAATCTGCATTCTGTATTGTTGAGAGCCTGTGAGCAATCATGAGGCATGTCTTCCCTCTCCTGGCTTCATCAAGGGCATGCTGCCTCACCTGGAAGACAGAAGGACCTGTGCTCACCTGCTTGGGTTAGATGTTGATAAACTTGTCAAAACCAAAGCAGTTGGTGTAACCTAATTTGCGCTACTTTGGAAAATATTCATCCTACTCAACAAAAATCTGAAAAAAGTAATTATAGACACATTGAGTAAGACTTTCAATTGGAAAAGCTACTGTGACAAGGAATAAAAATGAAATGGTTCTTTGTACGTAAGTGGTAATTATTAGATTCCAAACTCAAAGCCAGAAAGTAGTATTTTCACACCTAAGTAGAATTTTTTTCTACTATCCCCACCCCTACTGCCCCACCTTGCAACAAGCCTGTAAAGTGATGGTATTTTCATTTTTCCCATGAGTAAACTGAGGTTCCAAGAGGCCAGGTTATTTGACTGAGGTTACACTGCTAGTGACTTTTGAATCCAGGGTTATTACTCAGATATGTCTAATTCCCAAAGTCATGTTTATCCCTTCACAACAAACTGTCTCTTTGGGAGTCAGGGACGATGTTCAACTACAACTAGCAGTCCCGTAGGGGTTGAGAGCATGAGCTCTTAAGTCTGACATCTGTTAGAATTTAGGCAAGTTGCTTAACCTCTCTAAGACTTATTGTGCTAATTTATAAAATAGGTACACTATTACAACTATTTATAAAGTTAATTTATAAAGTTGATGTGAGGATTGAGATAATAGCATATAATTAAGCAATCAATATTAACAATGATCATTCATTTAACTTGTTGATTTAACAAATAAGTACCTTATCAAGTCCAAGAAACTGCTAGTGGATGCAGACTTGACTAAAGTAAGAATCTGAAGGAGCGTGAAATATAGGTATGTTGTCACACGTCCCTGTGCTTGTTTCCTGCTCAGACTGATCTAATACTCCATTGCAGAAAGTGGGGTAACTAGTGGATATTGACATTGACTGCGTTATAGACTATCCTTTACATATATAATTTGTATGGCATCATTGGAATAATAATCATAAAATAGGAAAGCAATTTTTCTTTGGATTTTTCCTTGAGTGGAGAAACATTTGAAGAATTTGACCCCTTTTGATACTGAACGCAATTCAAGTAAGTAAACCTTTCCAGAATATGAGGTGCCGACTGCCCCCAACTCTCTCCTACACCCCCCACCCCAGCCTCTCACCTTTTTATAAAGGTCAATGCCTTAACTAGAACTGTTAACCTTATAACTACACACCTTTCCAGGTCTTTCTTTCCCCGAACTGACTTTGATCTCTTCCATGATACCACATTGTCATATTTGGTATTATATGCTGAGATGAAAGAAGAGGATGTTACCTTTTCACTCTCATTATCAAGAGCTGAAGTGGCCTCATCCAACAATAAGATTTTTGGTTTTCGGAGAAGAGCCCTTGCAATTGCTAGTCTTTGTTTCTGGCCGCCAGAAAGTTGTGTTCCTTTCAGACCAACTTGTGTGTTGTATTTCTTTTACAGGAGCATGCAATTAAGAAAGCAAGACTCCGTTGTTTAAATTAGCATGGCAACTGTGGGCGAGAACCATCTAAATATTTCAGATTTTGCTACTCTTGAAAATTTGTGTCCCATCAAGTGCTAAAGTCTATTCTTGGGCTCTGGTGCAAATAAATACTAAACCAGCAGTAAACACTACCATCTCATTTACAGGTCTAATCTGATAAAAAATAGCAGACCTTTGCCATTATGTTTCTACAAGGAATTATTTGAATTAAAGCATAAGCATACACACATAAAAATTATTGGCCAGAAAATTTTCAGTAAACACAAGTCATTTTCCATTAATTTACATTACCTTCCATTTTCAGGTCGAAATTAATCTATTTAAAAAAAATTTTTTTTTTTTTTTGCATGGGCAGGCACTGGAATCGAACCCGGGTCTCAGGCATGGCAGGTGAGAATTCTGCCACTGAGCCACCATCACACAGCCCCCAAATTACTTAATTTATTTTAAAACAAAGGAATCAGTGGGTTACTTTAGTTTGTCTCTTGGTAAACCTCTCTGGGTATATCCCTCCAGATGCTGGGAAGTTATTCTTGGCAGTACCTGTATCTTCCCAGCAATAAATCAGGCCAGAATCTTGATACAGTCCATTCATCTTTTCAGGCCATAATGGTGGTATCTAGCATTTCACAATGTTTCCTCAGTTCTTTTATTTACTAATGTACCCTTCTCCACTGTTTTCACCTATGCAAGGGAAAGGAAATTTCACATATATCCTGGAGCCATTGTGGTCCCCTAAATCATGATTTGTCAGTTCAGTTGGTTCAAGCAGATCCCAGCTTTTTTTCTAAGGTTGTATCATTGGGTCTGTTTCCCTCCAGGGTTTCACCCTACTTTCTAGTAACCCTTTCCAGTTATGTAACAGATACATGCCATTGGTTCCATGGCAAGAATGTATGGATAGATCAGCTCTATTGGGAAAGCAAGTCCAAATGTACAGCCTTTTAAAGGTGGATCTGTAGAAGTATCATGGAGAAGATGCAGCACAAGGTTTCAAATGCTGGAGAAGTGTGAATTAACTGCCTTTCTCTCTATATCTCACTGACTTCAAGAGGTGCTTCTGGGCAGAGTGGGTGCCAAGAGCCTATTGTGACAAATGTGTCTACTTCACCATCTCAAAGTTTGCTTTTTAATTTAATATGTGCAGTTGCTTCTTTTATATCAAACAATGGATGTCTGAATTACTAAAGCCCAGTAGGAAGTATCTTTCTACAGTGAATGCTCTACAAAAAACATAGATTTTAGCTATCACCTTGTAATTTAACCCGGGGCTGCCAACAGGCTGTGCCCCTTCCTCCAAAAATAAATTTTATTAAATTCAGAATCATAGGGCAGGATAATCAGATAAAGCTATGTTTGTCATTCTAAATTAGAGAATCCAAACTTAAACCAAAAATTGGGAGGGGGTGGGGTGATAATGGGCTTGTAGTCTTTTTGTCAATCTAGCTCAAATTGCCCATAGATTTTTCATGTGTAACCAAAGAAGGTACAAAACTAACTTAGAAATCTTGGCCTTTTTTGTATTACAGGAAGATGCAAGATTCAAAAATGAATTGGATGAAAATTAAATTCAGATGTTTTCTCTCATCAAGCAATATAATATATATGTATATATAAATGATTTATAATCATATATATAAATAGTGAAATTATAAATCTCCATTTATAACAGATTATAAATGGAGATATACACACAATCTCAATTGTGAGTTAGAAACATTTTCAGATATTTAACCTGAAAGTTTTTGCTTTTGTTTTTAAATAAAAAAATAGCAGTCCCATTCTCTGTTTAAACTGAAATTTCGAACCAGTTTTCTGGCAAACATTGGGATGACAAGTGCCTGAAATCATGTCTTTTATGGAAGCTCAAGGGATAATGGCTCCCTCATTAAGAATTTAGAGCTAAAAGCCCATTGAGTCTTAGGAGGAAACACCAGAAAAAAGCTAATTCTAAATCAACTGCATTCTGGACAATTCTTTCTGGCCCTGGAAGGGTGGTTCCAGGGGTTGAAGTCCAATTCCAGAAGCCATGATGTAGCTTGACTAAGAGATGTCCCTTGGTGATACTTGTGATCATTACGGGAAATCTACCCATAGTGTGTTTTCTCAGAGGATCCTAGAGATCTGCTGTTGCCTCAGCTTCTCTCCTATGCCCAAGGCCTGTATTTCCAAATGTCTGCAGGATATCTTCATTGATATATTATTTTAGCTGGGATGTACTATACCAGCTATGGATTGGCTTTTATAAGGGAGATTTATTAAGTTAGAAGATTACAGTTCTAAGGCCATAAAAACGTCCAAACTAAGGCATCCAGGAAAGAAAACCCTGACTCAGAGGAAAGACCGGTGTCCAGGATTTCTCTGTCAGCTGGGAAGGCATGTGGCTGGCATCTGAGGTCCTTTCTCCCCTTCATTGTTTTGTGCTTCTATTTCCAGTGACTGCCTCTCAAGGTGTCTGTGGGCCCTCATTTAGCTTCTCTGTATTGGCTCTCTCTAGGTTCTGGTTTGCTTAGCATCTCATGGGAAGGTATATGGCAACATCTGCTGGGCTCTGGTTTCTAACTGCTCTCCAAACATCTGTGTTGGTACTTCAAGCATCTCCAAATTTCTGTGTCTGAGCTTTCTCCAAAATGTTTCCCCTTTTAAAGGACTCCAGTAAACTAAGTAAAACCCACCTTGAATCTTGAATAGGCAGGGTCACATCTCTAATCAAAAGGTCACACTCACAATTGGGCATGTCAATCTCCATGGAAACAATCTAATCAAAAGGTCACACCCACAATTGGGTGTGTCACATCTCTATGGAAACAACCTAACTGAGAGGTCCCACCAAACAATATTGGATCAGGATTAAAAGAACATGGCTCCTTCCCTCTCTCCCTCCCTCCCTCCCATTTCTTACAGTTCTAAGGCCGTAAAAATGTCCAACTAAAGCATCCACAGAAATTTGACTCCGAAGACATTTCTGACATTTAGAAATGTTTCCATCTACAAATAATGATGTAAATATATGGAGACAATTAAGGAAAAAATTCCATTCAAAATAGCCACTAAAAGAATCAAGCATTTTGGAATAAACTCAATCAGGGAAGTAAAGGACCTGTGCACGGAAAACAACAAAATACAGTTTAAAGAAATTAAAGACTATCTAAACAGATGGAAAGATATTCTGTGGTCATGGATAGGAACAACATGAATGCTGTTAAGATGTCAATCCTACCTAATTGATCTATAGATTCAATGCAATAACAATAAAAATTCCAACAACCTATTTTGAAGACTTGGAAGAGCTAGTTACCACATTCACTTGGATGGGAAAGAAACCTTGAATAGCTAAAGCTATGCTAAAATAGAAGAGCCAAGTGGAACATTAACACTTCTTCCTGACTTTAAAGCTTACTACAAGGACACAATCATCAAAACAGCATGGTATTGGCACAAAGATAGAAGTAATGATCAATGGAATGGAATTGAGAGTATGGAGACTGACCATCAAATTTACGGTCAATTGATATTCAACAAGGCTCCCAAATCTATTGAATTGGGACGGAATTGTCTTTTCAATAAATGGGCTTGGGAAAACTGGGTATTAATAGTAGAAAGAATAAACGAGGACCCATATCTTATACCTTATACAAAAATGAACTCAAAATGGGTTAAAGATCTAAATATAAGAGCCAGTGCTATAAAACTCCTAGAAGAAAACATAGGGAAACATTTTCAAGACCTGGTAATAGGAGTTAATTTCCCCAACTTTACATCCAAAGCATAAGCAATGAAAGAAAAAATAGATAAATGGGAGCTCCTTAAAATCAAAAGCCTCTGTGCCTCAAAGGATTTTGTTGAAAAGGTGAAGAGGCAGCCAACTCAATGGGAGAAAAATATTTGGAAACCATACATCAGATAAAGATCTGATATCCCAAGTACCTAAAGAAACTATATAATACAATGACAAAAGAATAAGCAATGCAATTATAAAATGGGCAAAAAATGTGAATAGACATTTTCTTTCTTTTTTAAAAAATATTTTTATTATAAACAACAGACAGACATACAAACATTCTTGACATACAAACATTCTTGACATGGTTACAATCAATGGCTCACAATATCATCACATAGTTGTGTGTTCATCACCATGATCATTTTTTGAACATCTCCATCTCTCCAGCCAAAGAAAGAAAAAAGAAAAAACTCATATATGCTATACCCCTTACCACTCCCTTTCACTGACCACTAATATTTCAATCTACTCAATTTATTTTAACCTTTTGTTCCCTCTATTATTTATTTTTTATCCATATTTTTTTATTCATCTGTCCATACCGTAGATAAAAGAAGCATCAGACACAAGGTTTTCACAATCACACAGTCATATTGCAAAAGTGACATTTTTCTGAAGCGCAAATACAAATGACTAAAAAGCACATGAAGAATTGCTCATCTTTTTTAGATATAAGGGAAATGCAAAGTAAAACTACAATAAGATAACATCTTACACCTGTAAAAATAGCTGCCATTAAACAAACAGGAAACTACAAATGTTGGATGGGGTGTGGAGAAATTGGAACACTTATTCACTGCCGATAGGGCTGTATAATGATACATCCACTGTGGAAGACAGTGTGGCAATTTTTCAAAAAACTAAACATCTCACTGCCATATGACTCAGCAGTGCCACTACTTGGTGTATACCCAGAAGAGGTCTATATGAAAGAAGTGATATTAGCAGACATTTGCACACCAAGTTCATAGTGGCACTATTTATAATTGCTGAAAGATGAAGGAACAAAAAAGAACATGGCTTGTCCCCACAAGATTTGATTAGGATTAAAAGAACATGCCTTTTTTAGGGGTACATAACAGTTTCAAACAAGCACATATACTATAGACCCATTACACTCAGTTCCCTCCAGATTGACTCTCTGCTCTTAACATTCCAGGTATGAACCATCAGACAGGTCCACTATTCCTTACTTGAAACCCACAGAGCTCTATGTGTTTAAGAAATCAAACCTTTTTATATTTTAGAAGAAAATATGATCTATATACAATATATTATTTAGTGTCCCCAAAGAGGTCTAGGTTAGCATCCCACAATCAAATACGTGAATATTTGTGCAGAAGTATTTGCTTATGCAGGCAGGTTACCCCACCACCCTCTGAGCTTACATAATAGTTTGTTTATACTCTTCATGTGTTATAATTATTTGTTATGTGTTGATCTGTGTTGATCTCACCTACTAAGTTTTATAAAGATTATACTTTATTTATCTTGATATCATCTTTAAATGCTAGTCTGGGTATCCTCACCAAAAAGGTATTCATTAACCATGTGCTGAAGGAATAATTCACGGACGTTGGGATGGAGTGAATGAAGACAGGGAAATGCCAATTTTGAAGAAGCAGGATGTGGGAAGATGGATCAGTCCATTAAATTTGAAGTCAAGGAAAAAGAAGTCCTAAGAAAGCAAAATGTGACTACCACTTCAATTTGCTAAATATTCTTGAGAGGATTAAGCTTGATAATATCTTCATGTGTTATATGGGAAAACTTTCTTCCATTGCCTGTTTTATGGTTGGCTATATATTTTTTGACTTATTCAGTGTTAAAAAAAGTGAAGACCAGCCTTTTCTTCTTTTTCAGACTTCTGCTCCACCATTTTTCCATCAAAACTGAGGCTTTATAATAGGAGGGGATGCTAGGTTCCATTTGTTTGCTGTAGAAAATTAATTCTCTCCAAAGAATTTCAACAAATGACAAGGTTCACTTCCAATTTTGTTTGCAATATACCTATATCTGAGCTGGAATACATGTTTACATAGCACTCTGAGTACACTGAGACCAGGCATGCCAGCCACAGTGGATAGTTCAGCTGCAGTGATTGGTTTGGATTGGCCTTTCTGAAACAAAGCAGCAGCAATACCTGTGTGTCCATCTCTGAGACACTAGAAACACCATGGCCATGACTCCTCCATCTTTGAGGAAACTTATTGAACCTCTTTATCTGTAAAATGGAGTTATAGTGTCCTTGCTGGATTGTGGTAGAGATTTAGCTCAGTGCCTGGTCCCCCATGGGTACTCAGAAATGGAGAGTTTCCTTTCTTCCCTTTCTCAAACTTACTCAAGGTAAGAGGGCAGCCCTCTTTGACACGGAGTACTCACCTGGGACATTTAATTATATGTGGTGGTATCAGTTTGTAATTGTTGTGTACCCCAGGAAAGCTATGTTGTTTAATCCTGATTCAAAATTGTTGGGTGGAATATTTTGGATTAAGTAGTTTCCATGGAGATGTGACCCACCCAATCCCGAGGAAGCTGTTAGAAACATAATGCCGAAGATCCCAGCAGATGCAAACCACATGCCTTCCCAGATGACAAAGGTGTTCTGGACCCACTGGCTTTTCTTAAGTCAAGGTGTCTTTATCTTGACACCTCAGTTTGGGCATTTTTATGGCCTTAGAGCTGTAAACTTGTAACATAGTAAATTCCCTTTTTGAAAGCCGTTCCATTTCTGATATATTGCATTCCAGTCTGACCCCATCTTAACTAATTCCATCTCAAAGACCAGATTTACAATTAAGGTCACATTCACAGATACTGGGCTGGAATTTTTAGCAAACCCCAAACAGTGTTTTTTCTTAGAATTCTCTGGCTTTAATGTTTTAAATGTTTATTTCTTGGCAATAGATTTCCGTATGGTTCTGAAAGTTTTTGAAGGAAGGCAGTAACATGAAGATGAATGTTAAATTTAAAAGCTTGAGACACAAGCTATTCTTTCTTTTAGAAAATAACAACTTGGTCCTCAAAGTTTACTTTAAAAGGTTAGCACTCTGAATCTCTGGAATACATAGTTTTGCGTAAATCTGTGGAAGAGTGCCATGAAAAGAATGAAAGAGAAATAATTTAAGAATTAAAGATGATGGTAGAAATTAAAAATGGACAGCATTTTACCATATACAAAGTTTAAAGAGAAGAACAATCAGGGATATGTGGACAATACTTTGTCCATGATTTCACAACGTTGTGAGTGCTTTTGGTTATAAAGGGAGTTACCATTGAAAGACGTCCACAGGGTCACAATATTTATAAAATATAGGTTAATCCCCCCGTTATATGTAGTACTTCAGAACCTTTCCAGGGTTAGGGAAACTGCTAATGGCCAGTTTCTAGCTACAAGCAGCATTTGAAAGAAATGTGAAAAAACATTTAATATAGAGATGAGACAGTGAGGGAAGATTTAACAGTGACAAAAGTTGGAGATTATAGTGATTATTATTGTTATCCTTCACCAAAGAACAGGGCTCTACATCAGTTTGAACATGTTTGCTATTAAATTTGGGCATTACCTTTTAAAAAGAATCATTTAATCATATTAACATTTGTTTCAATTAAAAGTAGGATCTCTTATTTTATTTTACTTTATTTTATTATTTATTTATGTGTGTGTTGATGTGAACACAGATATTGTGAGGACCTACAATTAAAAATACCTGTTTCTGTGTACTTCTTCTGGGTTTGTGTCAATGCTTGCTGTGCCAAAGCCTTCTCAACATTTAGCTAAGTATTTTTACTTTTCTGAGATTTTGTGCCAGCTGTCACAGCCAATAGAGAGATCAAGGTGATACAAATGGCAGACAATGAATTTTTCCTCTAGTGGGGAGGGATGATGCTTGTTCTAGTTTGCTAGCTGCTGGAATGCAATATACCAGAAACAGAATGGCTTTTAAAAAGGGGAATTTAATAAGTTGCTAGTTTACAGTTCTAAGGCCGAGAAAATGTCCCAATTAAAGCAAATCTGTAGAAATGTCCAATCCAAGACATCCAGAGAAAGATACCTTGGTTCAAGAAGGCCGATGAAGTTCAGGGTTTCTCTCTCAAGTGAGAAGGCACGTGGCGAACACAGTCAGAGTTTCTCTCCCAACTAGAAAGGTACATGGTGAACACGGTCAGCGTTCCTCTCTCATCTGGAGGGGCACATGGTGAACACGGCATCATCTAGCTTCTTCTCCTGGCTTCCTGTTTCATGAAGCTCCCTGAGAGACATTTTCCTTCTTCATCTCCAAAGGTCGCTGGCTGGTGGACTCTGCTTCTCGTGGTTATGTCATTCTGCTCTGCTCTCTCTGAATCTCCCATTCTCCAAAACGTTTCCTCTTTTATAGGACTCCAATAAACCAATCAAGACCCACCCAAATGGGTGGAGACATATCATCACCTAATCCAGTTTAACAACCACTCTTGACTAAATCACATCATCCAGGGAGATGATCTGATTATAGTTTCAAACATGCAGTATTGAATAGGGATTATTCTGCCTTTATGAATGGGGATTTTGGTTAAAACATGGCTTTTCTAGGGGGCATACTTCCTTTTAAACCAGCACAATGCTAAATAAGCATTCATGGTAATTTCAGACTGTGTTAAGTGCCCTGAAGAAAATGCACTGTGTGATATGGTGGGACTATGTTAAATGCAGTGTCTAGGGAAAGCCTCTACAAAGGTGATATTTGAAAAGGGCTTGAATGCCAAGGAGCCAGCTAGACAAATTGCCGGAGTAAGAAACAGCAGATGTAAATGTCCTGAGGTAGGGAAGAACATGGAGTATTCATGAGACAAAAAAGAGGCCCGCTGTGGCTGGAGAACAGTGAGCAGGTGGTAAGGACAGGGCTGGAGAGGTAGGTAGGGACTAGATCAGGTAGGGCTTTGTCAACCACTTGTTATTTAACCTTATTCTAAGTGCAAAGGGTTGCCTTTATGAAGTCTTAGGCAGGGGAGGGATAAGATCTAGTTTATGTTTTTTTCTTTATTAGAGAAGTTGTATGTTTACGGCAGAATGGTGCATAAAATACATATTCCCACACACCACCCCAACACCTTGCATTGTTGTGGAACCCTTGTTACAACCAATAACACAGTTTTATAGTTGTACTGTTAATTACCGTGCATGGTTTAGTTTAGTGTTCACTGTTTGTGTAGTGCATCAAATTTATTCAGTTATCATATATACAATCTAACATTTCTCCTTTTAATCATATTCAGATATATATTTCAGTGCTGTTGTGTTCATAATGTTGTGCTACCATCACCATCATTCACTACTGAAACATTTTTATCATGCCATCAAATTCTATATATCTGAAGCCTTAACTTCCCATTCTCTATCCGCATCCCATCCCTTGGTAACCATTATTCTAGATTCTGAGTATGAGTTTGCTCATTCTAATTGTTTCAAATCAGTGAGATCATACAATATTTATCCTTTTGTGTCTGGCTTATTTCACTCAACATGATGTCTTCTGGGTTCATCCATGTTGTCACATGTAGGAGGACTTTATTCTTTTTTTACCACTGAATAATATTGCATTGAATGGCTATACCACTAGTTTGATTATATATTCATTGGATGATGGATATTTGGGTTGCTTTCATCTTTTGGCCATTGTGAATAATGTTGCTATGAACATCAGTGTCCAAATAGCTGTTTTAGTCCCTGCTTTCAATTCTTTTGGCTCTATACCTAGTAGTGGGATTACTGGGTCATATGGTAGTTCTATCCTTAGCTTTCTGAAGAACCACCAAGCTATCTTCTACAATGACTGCACCATTTTACATTGCCATCTGCAATAAAACAGTGTTCCTACTTCTCCACATCCTCTCCAATGATCATTATTTTCCATTAAAATAAAATTAGTATCCATTCTAATGGGTGTAAAATGGTATCTCATTGTGGTTTTGATTTGCATTTTCCTGGTGGCTAATGATGAACATATTTTCATGTGCTTTGTGGCCATTTGTATATTTTCTTTGGAGAGATGTCTGTTCAAGTCTTTTGCCCATTTTTATAGTGGGTTGTTAATTTTTTGTTGTTAAGCTGAAGAATTTCTTTACATATTTTGGATATTAATCTTTTATTGGACATGTGGTTTCTAAATATTTTCTTCCATTGTGTAGGTTGTCATTTTACTTTCAGGAAGAAGTCCTTTGAAGAAGAGAAGTTCTTACTTTTGATGAGGTCCAATTTATTTTTTCTTTTGTTGCTTCTGCTTTGGATGTAAAGTCTAAGAAACCATTTCCTAAAACAAGATCCTGAAGGTGCATTGCTACATTTTCTTCTGGCCGTTTGATAGTTCTTGCTCTTATACATTAGATCTTTTATCTGCTTTGAGTTGATTTTTCTTGAGTTGATTTTCTTTTATTGCAAAGAGAAATCCAGTTTTCACAGCACCATTTCTTGAAAAGAGTTGTTCTTTCCCAATTGAGTAGTCTTTGCCACCTTTTCAAAAATCAGCTGGCCGTAAATATGAAGGTGGATTTCTGAACTCTCAATTCTATTCCATTGATCTACTTGTCTGTCCTTATGCCAGTACCATGCTGTTTTTTTGAACATTCTTTTTTTTTAATCACATAGTTGTATATTCATCATCGTGATCATTTCTTAGAACATTTGCATCAATTCAGAAAAAGAAATAAAAAGAAAACAGAAAAAAAATTTATACCCCTTACCCCTCCCTTTCATTGATCACTAGCATTTCAATCTACTAAATTTATTTTAACATTTGTTTCCCTCATTATTTATTTATTTTTATCCATATGTCTACTCATCTGTCTGTAAGGTAGATAAAAGAAGCATTAGACACAAGGTTTTCACAATCACACAGTCACATTGCGAAAGCTATATCATTATACAATCATTACAAGAAACATGGCTACTGGAACACAGCTTTACATTTTCAGGTAGTTCCATCCAGCCTCTCTGTTTCTCCTTAACTAAAAAGGTGATATCTATTTAATGCATAAGATTAACCTCCAGGATAACTTCTCGACACTGTTTGGAATCTCTCAGCCATTGACAATTTATTTTGTCTCGTTTCTCTCTTCCACCTTTTGGTCGAGAAGGTTTTCTCAATCCCTTGATGGTGAGTTCCAGCTCATTCTAGGATTTCTGTCCCACATTGCCAGAAAGGTCCACACCCCTGGGAGTCATGTCTCACGTAGAGAGAGGGAGGGCAGTGAGTTTGCTTGTCATGTTGGCTGAGAGAGAGAGAGGCCACATCTGAGCAGCAAAAGAGGTTCTCTTGGGGGTGACTCTTTTTTTTTTTAAATTTATTTATTTATTAATTAAAAAATTTAACAAGAAACGAACTAAAACATTAACATGTGATCGTTCCGTTCTACATATATAATCAGTAATTCACAATATGATCACTTAGTTGCATATTCATCATTTCTTAGAACATTTGCATCAATTCATAAAAGAAATAAAAAAGAAATAAAAAGACAACAGAAAAAGAAACAAAACAAAAACAGAAAAAAAATTATACATACCATACCCCTTACCCCTTGTTTCCAATGATCACTAGCATTTCAAACTACATTTATTTTAACATTTGTTCCCCCTATTATTTATTTTTATTCCATATGTTCTACTCATCTGTTGACAAGGTATATATATAAGGTGCATCAGACACAAGGTTTTCACAATCACACAGTCACATTGTGAAAGGTATATCATTATTCAATCATCATCATCAAGAAACATGGCTACTGGAACAGAGCTCTACATTTTCAGGTAGTTCCCTCCAGCCCCTCCATTACATCTTGAATAACAAGGTGATATCTACTTAATGCATAAGAATAACCTCCAGGATAACCTCTTGACTCTGTTTGGAATCTCTCAGCCATTGACACTTTGTCTCATTTCACTCTTCCTCCTTTTGGTGAGAAGGTTTTCTCAATCCCTTGATGCTGAGTCTCAGCTCATTCTAGGGGTTTTCTCAATCCCTTGATGCTGAGTCTCAGCTCATTCTAGGATTTCTGTCCCACGTTGCCAGGAAGGTCCACATCCCTGGGAATCATGTCCCACATAGACAGGAGGGTGGTGAGTTTGCTTGTTGTGTGGGCTGGAGAGAGAGGCCACATCTGAGCAACAAAAGAGGCTCTCTTGGGGGTGACTCTTAGGCCTAATTTTAAATATGCTTTGCCTCTCCTTTGAGGGGTTAAGTTTCTTATGAAAAACCCCCAAGATTGGGGGTTCAGCCTATTGCTTTGGTTGTCCCCACTGCTTGTGAGAATCTCAAGAATTATCCAATTGGGGAAGTTGAATTGTCCCCCTTTCTCACCATTCCCCCAAGGGGACTTTGCATATACTTTTTTATTCACTGTTAAAACTGATAAAACCATTCTGGAATTTATCAAGGCATCACTTTGAACAAAGCCACAAAATCTCATGCCCTACTCAAGTTTCCATGTACTTTATAGCGTTCAATTAAGCTGTCCATATAAGTTACATTAGGAAATGCACTAGTCAAAATATAAATTGTGTACCAAATAAATATTTTTTGCTTCAGTCTCACACATAAGGTAAAGTTTAAAAATATTAATTACCATCTATTTTCAACACCCTGCATTATTGGCATTACTTTGTTCTTCCTCATGGAAAACATTTTAAAATTTGTATGTTTAGTCACTATCATTATACACACTAGGCATTCCTAAATTATACCACCTCAGCCTTTATCATTTTTCTTTCCTTCTGATTTCATTTGTGCCCCCAGGCCTCCTCCCTCTATCATTCTCACATTGAGCTTCATTCAGTGTTCTAACATTATTGTATTACAGTTTAGGTAGTATTGTGCTATCCATTTCTGATTTTTTGCAATCGGTCCCTTTGCACAATCTGCATCCCTTCAGTTCTAATTATCCAATATCTTACCCTATTTCTATCTCCTGATGACGTCTGTTCTTAACTGAAATTATCCAAGTTCATTTATTAATATTAGTTCATATCAGTGAGACCATACAGTATTTATCCTTTTGTTTCTGGCTAATCTCACTCAGCATAATGTCTTTAAGGTCTATCCATGTTGTTACATACTTCATAACTTTATTCTGTCTTACAGCTGCATAATATTCCATCATATATATATATACCACAATTCTTTAGCCACTTGCTGTTGATGGACATTTTGGCTGTTTCCATTTCTTGGCAATTGTAAACAATGCTGCTGTAAACATTGATGTGCAAATGTCCACTTGTGTCCTCTCCCTCATGTTCTCTGAGTAGATACCTAGCAATGGTACTGCCGGGTCATATGGCAATTCAATATTTAGCTTCCTGAGGAGCTGCCAAACTGCTTTCCACAGCAGTTGTACCATATGACATTCCCACCAACAGTGGATAAGTGTGCCTCTTTCTCCACATCCTCTCCAGCACTTGTCATTTTCTGTTTTATTGATAATGGCCATTCTGGTGGGTGTGAGATGATATCCCGTGGTTTTGATTTGCATTTCCCTAATAGCCAGGGAAGTTGAGCATCTTTTCAGGTGCCTTTTGGCCATTTGTATTTCCTCTTTTGAGAAGTGTCTGTTCAAGTCTTTTGCCCATTTTGTAATTGGGTTGTCTGTCTTTTTGTTGTTGAGTTGAACAATCTCTTTATATATTCTGGATACCAGACCTTTACTGATTTATGGTTTCCAAATATTGTCTCCCTTTGTGTAGGCTGTCTTTTTACTTTCTTGACGAAGTTCTTTGATGCACAAAAGTGTTTAATTTTGATGAGTTCGCATTTCTTTCTATCTTTCTTCAATGCTCTTGCTTTGGGTGTAAGGTCTAGAAAACTGCCTCCTAGTATAAGACTTATAAAATATTTCCCTACATTTTCTTTGAACAGTTTTATCATCTTAGATCTAATGTTTAGGTCTTTAATCCATTTTGAGTTAACTTTTGTATAGGATGTGAGATATGGGTTCTCTTTCATTCCTTTGCGTATGGATATCCAATTCTCTAGGCACCATTTTATTGAAGAGACTGTTCTGTCCCAGGTGAGTTGGCTTGACTGCCTTATCAAAGATCAACTGTCCATTGATGAGAGGGTCTATATCTGAACACTCTATTCAATTCCACTGGTCAATATATCTATCTTTATGCCAGTACCATGCTGTTTTGACCACTGCAGCATCATAATATGCTTTAAAGTCAGGTAGTGTGAGACCTCTGACTTCATTTTTCTTTCTCAGGATACTTTTAGCTATTTGGGCACCCTACCCTTCCAGATAAATTTGGTTATTGGTTTTTCTATTTCTGAAAAGTAAGTTTTTGGGATTTTAATTGGTATTACATTGAGTCTGTAAATTAATTTAGGTAGAATTGACATCTTAACTATATTTAGTCTTCCAATTCATGAACACGGTATGCCCTTCCATCTATTTAGGTCTTCTGTGATTTCTTTTAACAATTTCTTGTAGTTTTCTTTGAATAGGTCTTTTGTCTCTTTAGTTAAATTTATTCCTAAGTATTTTATTCTTTTAGTTGCAATTGTAAATGGAATTCATTTCTTTATTTCCCCCTCAGATTGTTCATTACTAGTGTATAGAAACACTACAGATTTTTGAATGTTGATCTTGTAACCTGCCACTTTGCTGTACTCGTTTATTAGCTCTAGTAGTTTTGCTGTGAATTTTTCAGGGTTTTCGACATATAGTATCATATCATCTACAAACAGTGATAGTTTTATTTCTTCCTTTCCAATTCTGATGCCTTGTATTTATTTATTTTTTGTCTGATTGCTCTGGCTAAGAACTTCCAACACAATGTTGAATAACAGTGGTGATAGTGGACATCCTTGTCTTGTTCCTGATCTTAGGGGGAAAGTTTTCAGTTTTTCCCCATTGAGGACAATATTAGCTGTGTGTTTTTCATATATTCCCTGTATCATTTTAAGGAAATTCCCTTGTATTCCTATCCTTTGAAGTGTTTTCAACAGGAAAGGATGTTGAATTTTGTCAAATGCCTTCTCTGCATCAATTGAGATGATCATGTGATTTTTCTGCTTTGATTTGTTGATATGGTGTATTACATTAATTGATTTTCTTATGTTGAACCATCCTTGCATAACTGGGATGAATCCTACTTGGTCATGATGTATAATTCTTTTAATGTGTTGCTGGATTCGATTTGCTAGAATTGTGTTGAGGATTTTTGCATCTATATTCATTAGAGAGATTGGTCTGTAGTTTTCTTTTTTTGTAATATCTTTGCCTGGTTTTGGTATGAGGGTGATGTTGGCTTCATAGAATGAATTAGGTAGCTTTCC
>PVIY010021653.1:0-42142 GCA_004026745.1 Myrmecophaga tridactyla
AGGGGAGTGGGATTGAATGTAGCATGGAATGGAAAACTGGTTTCATGTCACTTGCCATCTTTGATTAATTCCTAGTGGCTGCCTGGAATGCCATCATCTATTAGTTTTATCTACCATGAGGGCAGGATAGGGAGGTGGACACGAGGTCCATTGACTTGCCAGTCCATGTTTGGTCCCAGAGAAGTATTCACACTGTGGGCCAAAATGGGGAGGGTTATCAGAGGATAGGATCTATCAGGTGGGAATAACTTCAAATTGGGATGTTTGCTCTTAAAGCAGGTTAAGCGGCAAGTATAATTGATATGAATATTACATTTGGTGAATGTATATTAGACATAAAGCCCTAAATGTTGATCTCCCTGCCCAAAACAGTTTTCATTCTTATTTAGGGAACTAAGACACATCTCTACTGAAAGCAGGAGGCTCATTCAAGGGAGGCTCAAATTTGACCTCTATGGGTGTCAGGGTATCTTCTTTGCTTTTGAGGCTTCTCCTGTCTAGTTGAGTATTTGGATCAGTGTGAGATCTATGCTGGTTGTATGAGCGTGAATATTGGGATAAAGCTATTTCTGTTCCAAAATCCTTAATGTAAATAATTTCAGCTCAAACAGCTTCTCTTTCTCTAGTGCTCAATGAAAGGACCTAGGAAGACCTTCATACAAGAAAATCCCTGGAGCCCTATCTTAAAGAAGGGTCTCAGTTGGATCTCAGCCCTGTTTATCTAATCCTGTTTCTTAGACCACACTTGGATGGAGGATAGATGATATAAGTGTATATGTCTTAACAGCAGCCTCTGATACAAGCCCTGCTATTCCAATCCCTAGAACCCAAGGCCACTGAAGCCCTCAGTCTTACAATGATGGAGTCCACTGTGCAGCTCACAGGGTCCATGGTGGCCATGGCAGTCCCCACTCCATCAGCACAGAGTCTCCCAGCACATTTTCCTGTGCTGATTTGAGGCCACCACTTGTGCCACTGTGACTGGAGCCCTTCATTGCCTACAGCCATTATCCCTGCATCACCATGGGAGTCTCTGGGAAGAGACTGCCACCATGAGGCCACCTCTCTTGACAAGATCTGACCAGCTCTTATCCGCTCCTATTGGCACTTCCTGGAATTTTGTACATGCATTCTGTGGCCAACAGTTGCAAGACAAAGAAGAAATTACCTATTTTGTCCTTAGAGATAGAATTCTCTCTGTTGTTTGACTCACTCTTTCATGTTATTACAGCAATAAGCCATCCCCTATGTTTGGAATTACAGCAATAAGCCCTCCCCTATGTTTCCATTCTCTTAGAAACTAAGCAGGGTCTACAGATAACTTGAGCGATGCCAAGCAGAGAAAAGCCCTAAGTTGAAATAAATGTTTAAGCCATTCCATGACACCAAATGGATATCTTTGCCTCTCTCTCAAATTAGAAAGTGCAAAAGTCTCTTCCTCATTTAGTGCAATAGCCCAGATGTTAGGGGATGGTGCTGCCACCTTCTCCCCCCACGATCATCATCACTGTCCTTTTGCCAAATGTCTAAGTCATACAAGCCAGCCAAATGTCTTGTCTGTGTCTTTTATTAGGCCTTAAGAAAACAGGCTTTCCTCTCCAGTGAAACACCAACACTGACAGGCAGAGGTGTGTCCTTGTTGGGTAAACAGAGGAGTCTCCCTTTTGACCTTCTCACTGTATTATTCAAGGGAAAATGTATGGCAGAGGAATTTTAGACTCTGCATTACCATTGGTCCTAAATGTTTACCCTAAGGTCCACCTCAGAGTAGGACTTTCTACCTTCTTACCAGTCTTTCATTGGAAAATAGGTTCCTTAAGTCAACTAGATAACATGAAGGCCAAGGGGAGGCAAGGATGGATTTCAGAGCATCTGTTTCCATGAAAGATGTTAGGTTAGGAGTTTGGATTCATCCTAGATGTCACCGTAGTTGTCCAAATATGCTGTTTCTGTTTAGGACTTAAACTGCCTTCTCACTCTAAGAAAATGGAATTCATGTCAAAAGAACCTCATCAATTTCAGCATCCCTTTAGTGGTGATTAAATCTCTGATGTCTGTTTTAGGATACAAAACCATGAGACTAGAGGTTGCCTGAAGACTCATGAATTGTATAGGACCTTATGAGAAACAAATACGTTAAAAAAGTCAGAAATAGCAAATGCAAGCAAATGTAACAAAAGGACTGACTTTCCAGACCTAGGGGTAGGTATTAGATCCTTGTAATTTCCATCGTTGCCATTTTTTTTAAAGCATACTCTAGGAAAAAGCATTGATCTCATCCATGTTAACACATCCTATTCTAAAAGTGAGGTGCAATTGAATCAAAGGCATTAAGGGTGAATCTGTGACTAGTAAACCAACAGCACATGGGTGTGGAAGGGCAGTGACCTGGGCCTCTGGTCAGGTCACCTCTCTTTCTGGTTCTTTCACTGACTCACGGGGTTGTCTCAAACAGATTACTTCACACTCTGGGTCACAGTTTTCTCATCTATGTTTAAAAAAAAAAAAAGGGATTTTACTAGATGTCCTTGAAGGACCCTTTAGGCTTCAACATCATCTATCTAATTCACTCTTTAAAATTTAAGCCTGATGACTGCGACCGAATTTAGTAATCATGATCTAAGAAATTATTTTTCAAAAGGTTAAAACAACCCAAATGGGTAGCAATCTTAGAGAGTTAATCAATATCCAACTTCAATAAATAATGAGTTATTTGTTCTGATTGAGGGAAGCCAGCTTAGAAGAAGACTAGATGACTTGCCATTGCAAATCTTGGCTTCTGAGCCACTTCACTGCTAATTGGCTTTACAGCTATGGGTGATAAAAGCTGGCTGTGCATTTTTGCATTGAAAGCACAGTGAGGGAGAGATGGAGCTATATACAGGAGCAGGGTAGAAAATGAAAGCAGGAGGGAGCAGTCATGGCAGGCTGGTATGGGTAGATTCTGAAATCAGATCAGCAGAAGCCTGAGGTTTCAGAGTTCAGTAGTTCAGGTTCTTTAATTGCAGGATGAGTTTGATATAAGTACCTACCTTATAGTGCTGCTTCTTTTCTTTTTGCGATTTTTATTGCAACACACACATATATATAATGCAATATTTCCCATTTTAAGTGTACAATTTAGTGGTTTTAATTACATTCATAAAGTTAAGCCAACACCACCAACCATTACCAAAGCTGTTCCATCACCCCAAAACAGAAACTCTTTATCCATTCAACAATAACTTCCCATTTCTCCCTCTGGTAATCTCAAATCTACTTTCTATCTCTATGAATTTGCCTATCCTAGATATTTCAGATAATAGAATCATACAACATCTATCATTTCCTCACAGGTCTTCTTTATCTTTTTTTAATATTTTTATTGAGATATCTTCACACATCTACAGTCCATCCAAAGTATACAATTGATGGCCCACTCACAGGTCTTCTTGACAGAAGATTTATTAAGTCGATTCATTCATTCATTCAATAACTAATTATCTGTGGTGTCTTTGACGCACGAGCCCTGCTCTAGGCCATGGAGGACACAGCAGGACAAAGCTCCACAGGGATCCCTACCCACAAAGAGCTTGCATCCCACTGAGGACAAAAAGATCATAAGCACTTCAAACAAGTAACTAATACCTAGAAATTCCTCAGTTAAGTGTTAGTAGTAATGCTGTTGTAGCTATTTTTAAGGAAGCAAAAAAAACCTGTAATATTTTAAATGTATTCATCAGACACTTCTTTGCCCAGGATTTGGGTTTTCAATGTAGATAAATCATTGCCTTTCTCTTCCAGTGTTCTTTTTATTTTCAAGTCTGTATGGTCCAGTTTCACTAAATATATCCAACTGACAGGTGGGCACAACATTTACCATTCAAGTAAGAAAAGATCCAAATATAAAGCAAAAGGACATGGATGGAAATTAGGTTGAAGAACAGGCAACACCCTCTCCTCACCCTTCCCATAATGGACAGGGGATAGTTGATTGATCTCTGTGTATAATTATCTTTCCAATCTACTATTATGGCCTAAGCCTGCCATTCCAGGCCCCCCAAGTGGGCTTTCTCTTTTGCCTTTCAAGAATTCAATTCCAAAGCCAATATAAAGTGTTAACACTTTCTTTCTCTTTGGAATTACTGCCACAGCAATCCTAATTCTACTTTAGGCAATGTGGGTTCCTCCAGATGAGGAAAAGAAAACTGTCAGAATAAGTCACTCACTTTTTGGTAATAAACATTCCTATCATTACTCTAGGTCACAAAATGTCATAATCTAAGGGAAAAAAAAAATTAAAACACAAACGAGCAGACAAAGAATGTCCTGGTTGGGCATGTAGAGCATCTAGTCCCATATTTTAATCAAAATTCTGAGCTTGACTTGCGTGATGTTCTTTCTCTGCTCAGACGTGCTTCAACTGGAGTCCTCGTAGAGTCTAGGTTTCCTTCTTCTTCATCTCCTTACTTACCTCCCCACTCATAGCTGCATTTTCTGGTAATTAGGGTCAAAATGGGGGTGAGAAATGGGAGCAGAATCTGAAAAGGTTAAGATAGGATGGGCAAGAGGCCTCAGTTCTTACTTTTCTGGGAGGCTTCGTTCTGGATCTAGCTGATGTTTAAAGACGACTTTTTCTCTTTTGGGACCACTTTGGGAGGTTTGGGAAATAACCCACTGAATCTCTCTTCTGGAGTTCCTTTTCTATACACGCACACAAAATGTCTTTCTGTTCTGCACCTTCCTCCAAGTTGAGGTGTCCTCCTACTCCAGCTTCTTACCGTCATGGTCAGATAGGACCCCAACACCCCAGACTGGACCTCATTTTCCTGTGTAACCCAAATCTGATCTATAATAAAACACTCTTGCATCCATTTCCCCATCAAGATTTGGTTGGCGGGCCCATCCCAATTTTTCCAGCATAGTCTTTGTTAACTTTTCCAGGTATGTCAGACACCAAACCTTGTGGTCTCCCAGGCTCAGGGAACACATTTAAATAACACAGCAACCACTCCACCCCTCCTCCAAAGAGACAACAGTTGCATACCTCTGTTCCAAACCACCTTAGCCCCAAGACCAAAGAACACTTCTGGCATGGAGTTACCCATAAGTTTAATTAGGGACTTGTGAACAGGAGAAGATTCTTCCCGATGGCAGCCGGTAGGGAAATGGAAGTCAGTGTTCCACACAACAGATAGGGAAAGAGAAGAGTGCCAGGGGAGCGACTTATAAAGTTTTAGGTCCACAGGGTGTGACAATGGAGCTTCATCAGGGTCTCGTGAGATTTGAGTAGGGGAGGGGAATTTCAATGCTATTTCATCACCCCTGAGGGGGTCTGTTGACCTTTAAAGTGTGTCCCAGTCTTGTAGGCAACTGTGTGCAGTGCCTAAAGAGGAGAGGCTGGGCCCGGGCCCTGGGTCCTCCCACCACCACAAATCTCTTTACCAATCTCCTGATACAATCTTCAGTGTTAATATTCTAGTAGATGAGTATGTTGAAGACATTAACTAAAATAGAGATTTCTCTTGAGTTCTGAACTCTGTATTTAACCTCTTTAATACAGGCAGCTGATGGATCTCAGATTAGTCACATGGCATTTCAGCTTTTCACTCCAAAGCTCTGTACCTGTCTCAGTGTCTGCCTGGGGAGAAAAATAAGGAAAGCTTCTTCAGGCATCTCCTGGTTTGGAATCAGTTCAATCCCTGCCGAGAGTCGGGACCTCCTATGGCGGTTGTCCTCCCTGAGTGGTTGAGTCTGACTCTGTGTCTGAAGTGCCCAGGATTTGGACCACCTCCTGGTTGTCCTGAAATCTGCAGTAGCCCCTGTTGGTTTCCATTTTCGTCCATGGTTTTCCTCACCCTGCCTGACAGTAGGACAGTTCGGTCCCTGCTTCAATCTCTGTGGGGATAAGGTCCTGACTCTGCTGTCCCTTAGAATGACTTCTGAGGCTAAGTTTGTCCTTTGGACTGCTAATCTATGTTCATACCTGTGTTACCAACCCTGGGTCACCTACCAACCCTGGTGTATCTTAGCTTGAGCTTTCAGCCCAAGTCTTCCTTCCAGTGAGTCCAACCTGCTTCTCTCCAAACTGTGGTCGTAAGTGACATTAACCTGACTCCAAAGGGAGGAATGTGACACGAGAAAGACAATCAAGAGTAAGCCACAGTCTCTTTCTGTGGAAATAAGAATTAAATCTTCATGAAAACTCATTCTATTGATTTCTGTGCTCGAGGAATTATGGACTTCCAGAAGAGCAAGAACACTGCAAAGGTGTCTATTTTCATGTGCAATAATTGACTATTTGGAAGGATTTCAGAAAAAGTAAAATCCAAGCTCATTGGATGCATTCATTTGAAAACTATGGCAGTGTATGTTAAATGTTATTATTGGTTTCACCAATTACTCCAAAGTACAAATGTATGCATATCTTTGTAGAAAGTGGCAAGGTGTTTCTGCAAGGTCAAGCAAGGTGATATCATCTCATCACCTCTCAGGAAGGTACAGCCTACACTTCTAAGGCTGACCATCCAAGAATTAAGGAGACATTTGCCTTCAATACTGCACTTCCATGTCATGTAAAGATTCCTGAAATCTCCTTGATAGAGTTAACAAATATATTTTGAAAACCCTTCTTCAGGACTTAGCCCTCTCAGTATTTATTGAGATTTTCATTGTTCCCAGGCACTATCCTTGGCAAATTCTCATTTAATATTTTATCTCATTTAATATTCATGGCTATCCTGTGACATGAGAAATCCCCCCCATTTATCGGATTAGAAAATTGACAGTTGGAAAAGGATTCAGTGACCAGGAATAACTGATGATCCTGGGTCTAGTAAACCGAAGAGCTGGAATCAAATGTAGATCTACTTTCCTACAACTGCTTACACATGAAATATCAATTAGGTTTTTGTGTTATGGAGACTTATTTTTTTTTTTTGTATGCTGTATGGTGGGAGTCACATTTCATTCTTTTTCTATGTGAGTACCCCACTATCGCAGCCCCATTTGTTGAATTTTTGATTAGTTGTTTTTTGTTTGTTTGGGAAGTGCATGGGCCAGGAATCCGAACCAAGGTCTCCCACATGGCAGGTGAGAATTCTACCACTGAACTACCCTTGCACCCTGCCATATGGAGACATTTTAATGAAGGGAGGAGAAAACCTCTTTTGAGGTTCAAATTCTGAAGCAGCAAAGTTACCAGGATTACAGAAATATTCTGTCCAATATCTGCAGGAAGTGATTGTAAAGATGTGTATTTTTAGTGGCCTGCAATTTCATACCTTTATGACAGACATGCCAGATTTTTTTTTTTTTTTAATTTATTTCTTTACGCTCTGGTTAATTCTGAAGAGGATTTGAGGCAACAACAGATGGCTGTTTTTCGGCCACCAATGAATGGATATATAATACCTTTGAAATTAATTAGCAACATAATAAGTTAGATGGGCTGCAAAAATCATAGTGGAGGTTTTGATAGGACTGGCTTATTGGAAAGCAAAATATCAGTTACTAAATCCAGATCCTGTGGTTAAAGTTATTGTTCGTTTGGAGGTAAAGAGTCTCATATCACGAAACTCAGGTGACTACTGAGATATTAAGCCAATATAGATGAAATGTGACTTTTCTTAAAGTCAGGGGCCATGTGTCTTATTCAACTTCAATACTTAAAATCTAACCCTGTGCCTAGAACAGAGAAGGTTAATCACATTTAAATAAAGGGGTCTTTTCTTCAGAAGTTGTTTTATTACAAAAACTACTTTTATTATCCTTTCTGTTTCTTTTTCTCTTTGTTATCTATTTTGTGTGGTTGAAGGTATAATAATCCTTGGATCAGTTGGCTAGCTTAATTGAAAAATGTTTTGAAAGGGAAAGTTAAAAAGCAAAACAAAACATATTGAAACCTATTTCTGTACTAATTCCTTCCCTCTGTTAGTTCAGTTGTAAGAAAGAGAGAACAAAAGCATTACCAACCAAGGCTTTTAGTGGAAACATAATTGCTTACACATCCAAATGCATCAGCCAAGTTTGCAACACACGATTAGGCAGCCAATTGTGTTGAAAATGTGCATGCTCATTCAGAGGAGACCACGCCCCCGGCTCACCCACCTGCTCTTCAGTTCTGAAGTTCAGTTTGGACCAGTACATTCTCATTACCCAATTGTTGAAAAATATAATGGGGCCACCAGATGGCAAGAATCATCTGGGTGCAAATGAAGAGTCATGTCTTCAACAAATCCCACCTTGGTTCCGCCAGAAACCTCTCTCTCTGATCTTTATGATTAATTCTAATAGTTTCTATCTGGGAAACTGATAATCAAGGAACAGTTATGTGCCAGGCACTGTGCAGGGTGCATTATATAAAAACCGAAGACTGTCACAAGAGACGCATCACACCTGTATTTTTTAGTCTACATGCCACCTGAACAGTCATTCAATTTAAAAGAAAAGCAGGGTCACATTATATAATTGCTCTCAGGTAACTTCCCCATTTAAACTTTCCTGGCCTCCCTTCTCCAAGTAAATTTAGTTTTCAGTTCTGGGTTGGTGACTCAGAAATCCAGCTTCCCACATCTTGGAATTTTTCTTAAACCAATGCACTGATTTATTTTTATTTTTATTTTTCATGTGGCACAGCCACTGACTGGTTCTTAATCTCATTTTGCATATCAAAGTAAAGCAGGAGGGCAGCTAGCCTTCAACTATACAGGGAACACGAGATGACAACTGACACCCCATTCCTTTATCATCTCTTGGTTGACTTGCCTTTAGCCTTGTGGCTGATCACGTAACGAGCCATTCTTTAGGATCAACTCAGTGGTCCTATGTGTTGGGAATTAGTTCCCTGGGATAAGTGCCAGGTTGTTCTCATTCCTACCAAGCTACTATGTAAAATGCAGGAGATGAAACAAGGATGGAAATAGCTGACCAAGCAGGAGGAATAGCATGCCTTCCACCTGGGCAGCAATAGCCAGTTTCTTTCCCCCAAGTGTTTCTTGAGTTCTTGGTTACCATCACCCGAGACCAGGTACAGTGCAAAAGCTACACGTTTATATGCCAAGCTGACTCTTGGGCTCCGTATTAGTTTCCTGTTGCTGCTGTAACAAATTACAGCTTAATTTGTGTAAATTAAGTGGCTTAAAACAACACACATTTATTACCTACCATTTCTAGAGATGAGAAGTTGGACATAGGTCTCAGTGGGCTAAAATCGAGGTGTCAGCAGGGCAGCATTCCCTTCTGGGGGCTCTAGGGGAGAAGCTATCGCCTTACCTTTTCCAGTGTCTAGAGGCCCCTCACAGTCCTTGGCTCGTGGTTCCCTTCCTCAATCTTTGAAGACAGCAAGAGTGATCTAGTCTTTCTTACACAGCATCACTGACCATTTCTGTCTCCCTCTTCCACCTTTAAATTGTGATATATTGGGCCCACCATGATAATCCAGGGTAATTTCCCTATGTTAAGGTCAGCTGATTAGCAACCTTAATTCCAACTGCAAACTTAAATCCCCTCTGCCATGTAACCTGACATATTCACAGGTTCCAGGGACTAGTATAAGGGCATCTTGGGGCAGGGATCGGGGGGCATTATTTTGCCTACCACAGGCTCATTTTCATTTTGACTGATAGACATGAAATTGTTTTTCAACTAAAAGTTCCAAAAGCCAGTCCCAAAGCTACCTGGGGACAGGGAATAGGAAAACCTACCCAGCCAAGTCTATTCTCTGCTCTTTCCTCTCAGCAACAGCTTTAAATGACTTTGCGCATAGCTAACAGATTTTAAGATTCAATCATCTTTGGTTCCATATTGTCTGTATTCTAACTTCACTGAGCCCCTTCCCTCCCTACCTGCCTTTGTATGGGCAGTGCAGCTCTGCTCTCAGTAACGAGCCCCTCTGCCATGGAGCAGACCTTTTGAAGAGTACCTACTTTTCATCATCCCAAAGCATGAGCTCACACACGTTCACACTCGCCTTTGTTCCCTCCAGGCTTCCATACCTCATGAGTTGCCTCTTTTGCTTTTAGGTGGAATCAAGGTAGCAGGTCTCACCAGCATTCTGTTTCAGGGGTTGGGGGAGAGGCAGCAGAGAGGGGATTCAGGTTATATGCAATGACCACCTCTTTCCTGGGTTTGCCCTCACAGCAGCTGGAAGGCTTGGAGGTGCTAAGCCCTCTGATTTAGAACTACACAGGTCTGAAGGCTGAGCATTTTCTATGAAGGGCCTTCATCTTTGGAATTTCCTCTCCAAGGCTATTGACCTATATGGCCTGAAGTAAATTCTACCACACTAGTAAAGTGGATTTCAGAGTTAATATGGCCAAGCTGATTTGGATTATTTATTTTCAGCGTTAGCCACAGATGCGGAATTCTCAGATGTGTGCAGGAATTGAGTGCATCTTTAGAAATCCCCAGAACAAATAATGCTGCCTGAGACAGGAGAGGATTTGGTTGTAATCTTCCTTTTGTATTGCCTGTGATTTGCTCTAACACTGAATTGTGACCCACACTCGGCATTCATTTCTTCCATGTTGTTGTGGTGTGATTTCTTTGTTGTTATTGTTGGAATTTTTTTTTGGCCGAACAACTTACCTGACCCATTCCTGTGTTTGTTCACTTGTGATGTCAATCATCTGTCTTTCTCGATAGCAAATGGATGAACCCAAATAAATACAAACCAAGCACCCGGCACACCTGCACATCAAGTCCCAGCCGCAGCTGCCAGTGCGGGAGGACTGACTGGAGTAAGGTGAAAGTGAAGGAAGTTATTAGCTCTCCAGCAGGGGCGAAGAGAAAAGCAGTTCTGTCTAAAGTGGATGTTGAAACAAAAGAAAATAACCCTGTCCCAAATGCTCGGGCTGAATCAGCCTTCCTGGGGTCTTATTCTGGTTCAGAGATAGCTCTGTCCTTGAAGTACTCTCTGTTGAGTGACACGAGTCCATGGTATCAAGTAGTGCTTAAAATACCTAGATTAAAAGCCTTCTGCATTTAATGTCTCAGCTCCAACAGGTATATAAACCAAAATGAACTTGCAAATTTCATTGAAGCTTTGTGCTCTAGCCCGGGCTAGTCCCTAATGTCACAATTTCCACATTCCTGACAAAGAATCTTTTACTTTAACCAAGTTCGCGTTCACTGTGGGCAGCTGGCCCATGCAGCGGGGGCAGGTGACTTCCGTGGCGCCCTTGCTCGTGCAGGGGTGCAGGTTCACATCCTCCTTGGGCAACGAGGGGACTAATACGCTGTTTTTTTGTTCAAAGCTCGAAAGGATCAATGTGAGATATACTCAAATAGATGCTATTCCTGTCCTAAAAGCATTGACTCCAGTTTGCTTCCCAGTGGAAGAGGTGAAAGGATGTGACTTTTGGCTCAGCGTTGCCCAAGTAAATACTTTTAATCAAATTTCAGTCTGAACTGTATTGATGTCTCAATTAAAACCAGTAGATAAGAGAGCATCTTAGAGATCCATGCTAATGAGCCATGAGCCGTGGATTTCAAATGCATGCAAGGCAGGGAGTGTCTTAGTCAAACCGACACCTGCCATGTGTCCCCTAAGCCTGGCGACCACCTCACAAGAAGCCCACTCCTTGTCAAGCCACTCTTAAAAATGTCCCAGCAAATGTTGCATCTCTAGCAGAATTCCTGCACCTACAGGATTGCACATTTGTAGATCCAATGATCCCCTACCCACAGGGTATGATTGGTTAAATCACTTCCTTATGCTCTGGCACAGGAAATAGACGCATTAGTTGAGTGTCTGGCTATGCTCCTGTCTCCTGAGCCTCCAATAGAAGACAGAGGGAAGAGCGTCAGGTGATGCGGTCAGGGAATCAGAGGCAGGTTTAAGTTGGACCAGCTGAACTGAAATCAGTGGGTTCTAGACCCAGCAACGAGTCAAAGTCCTTCTCTTGGGGAAGACTTCTCTCATCAGGATGGAAAAGAATGGGCTCTTTCAGGGGCCTTCCTTAAAGCCAGCTCGGCCGCAGGATTACGCCCATGGTGTCTGCAGGTCACTGCACCTATAGCTAGCTTTGCTGCATGCCCACATCCTGACGTGGACCTCTAAGGGTGACCTTTTTTTTTTTTTTTTTAGAGAGTACTTGTGTGTGTGTCAACGTCTTAAGCAAGCATCCTGGGGAAACTCTTCGCTTTGTCTTTGAGACTATAAACATTTCCCAGTTCCATCTGAATATGTTGCTTTCAAATTTCATTTGCTCCTATTTAATCCCCTTCAACATTCATTGTATCACAGGTACAGAAACCTTTCTCTGTGTCCAAGTGTGATCTTATAGGGCTATGCTGAACGCAGAACTGTGGTTTGAAACACTTTCCATTAATGTTGTGCAGCCTGTATTTTCTTCTTTGTCAGGTTCTTCATGTGATGCTCTCTGTTGAAAGCAATAGTGGTCTTTATCTTTAATCTTTTATATGTGGCCCTTTCTTTTGAACTGTGTGCTAGCTCAAAGTTTTCCCTTTCAGTTTCCTTTACTCTAACAAGGTGGCAACATCCAGGTGGCATTCCTAACTGCAATATCATTACCAGCTGGTTCAAACTGGAATATATTTCTTTGATTTTTATTCTCTACATGTATTTTTGCATCCTGGAATATTTTAATGCATTCTCTTATTGTAATTAGACATTGAGCTTAAGTTAGATATTTTCTGCTCTGTAGTTTTTGGACCCTTGTGCTTTTGTCAAATTATCATTGAGAATGCTGTCACAGGAAGAGTGATTTTGTACTTAGCTTCCTCCACCTTGAAATTCTATTTATAAGTCACTTGTTTCTCTGTGCAGTTCTGCTGACCAAGTCATACTTGATTTCATTGACCATCTTGCATTGAAATCAGCTGCAAGCCCCACCTCGCCACCATTCCTCACTCACCTCTCAACCCCCCAAGGCTCTATCCTTGTAGTATGATTGTGCAGTTGTTGAAATGAAATGAATCAGGCCATTTAAGTTGTGTCTACACAAATTAACACTGGGGTGGGGGTTACATCAGCAATCCATTTCTGAAAAGTTAGCTGCTCTGTGAGAAAATACTAATCTAATCATGAGGATATTCTACTTAGTTAACCGAGAGTAATTATAATGTGTCAACTCAAAACTTCCAACCAACTTCCTAGAATGTAACTAAAACATAATAAAATAACAACACCTAAGTAATAAACTCTTATACTCAGATGTATAATGCTTAAAATATTAAAAATGTAGTTATTTAAAAATTTTTAGTACAGTGACATGTATTCTGAGCTCCAGAAACACTGCAGACACATACATCCCCTTTGTAGATACTTGGAAACGTTTTAACACATCTATGAATGACTCCAAGATTTTACAGTTATATTTGAATATATCTCAAGACTTTTTTGATCATTTGGTTTAAAATGTATTGAGTTTGGGGCATGTGAATATCAACGTTTTCTATAAAATATTGGCCAAAAAGTTGTGTTGAAAGATATGAATGCTCTATAAATATTGGCTGTTAAAATCCAAGAGGCATATTATTGGAAAAATATTAATCAGGTGGACTTTCTATGAGATATGTCTACATTTTTGCTCATTACTCCAATCAAACAACTTCTGTACTCTAAAATGAAAAAGTCCCCTTTGGAGAGTACTGCTTTCTAAAGACAACGGATGATCTTCCAAGGAGGTTAAAGTTGTAGTTACCATCTTAGGGCAGGGCCTTCCTTGTGTTCATCATGGGTAGCAGAGAGGACACCCACACACCCTAAAGAAAAGGCCACCACACCTTGCCCGCACCCCCAGAACTGTCCATCAGTTCTCTTTCAAAAAGAGGTTGAGTCAGATATAGAAGCCCTATGACATTTACCGAAATTAGTCCTCATGCTTTCATTCAGATGCACAAAGGCCAAACTATGCACTCTCAGATGCACAAAGGCCAAACTATGCACTCGCAATCCCGTGAAAACAACTGGCAACAAAAAAGAGAAAAAGAAAGGAAAAAAATAAATAAATAAGAGGTTGGGAAAAAATGGGTAATTTAGGGAGGAAAATATAGTTTTGTGCTTTTTTAAAATATTTGCTGTTCTTATAGAAGTTGAAGACAATATAGCATCCTTATAACAAGAACAGGCTGCTAAGAAAAAAGGCCACTCAGAATAGAAAAGAGACGATGAAAACTTAAAATACAATTGAGAAACAAATCAGGTAAAAGGTGAAAAGAAAAAGTTGAGCAAATCACACAGAACAGAGGACGAATGAGAGACAGAGAAAGAGATGGAAAGTATAAACAAAAATTTAAGAGGCATAGAAGATAATCAAAGAAATAATAGATGAAATATTTTCTGTTTATGTATATGCATTAATTTTGTAATAAAAAATAGTAATATGACAAAATTATTGAACAGGTGGAAGAATATTTTAGAATGCTTTTCTTTTGCTTTTTCTTTTTAAATAGAGAAGGAAAGTAGTCCTTCACTTTAAATCATAAATCCTCCAGGACAGAATAAAAAAACATTGAAAGATAAATCAGGAAAAATAACAACAACAAAAAAACAGTTTTCCAGTTTTTCTATTCCTTCTGCAACTGCCATTATCTCTCAAGTTGATGAGGAATATTTTGACTAATTTCTAAAGAAAGTCATTCCGATCTGTAGTAGCCTGGTTAATCCAGGAAGGGAGAAAGAGAGCAGTTGAGAGTTGAGGACAAACCCAGCAACCTATGCCGGAATTTCATTGCTGTTAAGAAACAAGAATTTATCAGTATAAGGTCAAGGCCGGAGGCATTTCATGGTAGATATATTTAATCAGAAATGTTCTCACTAATGTTCCAGGTACCCATTTAACTCTCTGCATGATCACCTTTCCATCTCAATCTCAAACCACTATTAGCTAAGGAGGATGATTTAGGTTATCTGAGCGAGAAAAAAAATCTCTCTAGCATCTCACAAGATAGTTTTGGGTGTGAGGAAGTGTTCTACAAAATGCCATGGGTCATGGAGTTAACAGCTCTATATGCATGGCGGGAAGGAAAAAAAATCAGGAAAATGAAGCTGAAGGGAGCTGGGGAAGTCTGCTTCCTTTCAGAGGAGCTCCAGGCAGGCTATGCTGGCCCTGGGCCTCGTCCACAAGGACGTGTGTCACTTGGGAGGCCAGATCAGTTCCGGCACAGGCCTAGAGGTCTAAGTCGGCAAGAGACCACCCAGAGTTGTTTATGGTCATTGGAGATCATGGGAGCTCCAATTTAATCTAGTTTAAGACCCCAACTCCACCCCTGGGGTTGGACCATACTCACTCACCCTTGGGGAATGACAGACACAGGCAATGTTCATTTATGATCAAATTAGCCATATGGTCAAATTAACCAGTGTTCATTTATGGTCAATTTAACAAATCATGGAATTGGTTAAATATTGTATTTCAGAAGTTGCACCACCTGAATTGGAGAATTTAATTCTCCAATTCTCACAATCTCTCAGGAAGCAAAATGTACAGAGGGCAATAAGACCACTCTGTCATGTTTGTCTTTTGATGTGTTTGAATAAATAATTGTTTAGGAAAGTCCCTTATTTTATTACCCATGGATTGATTACTGGATTATTTTTATTTATGTTCTGAGTCTTGAGTATATTAATGAAAGGCACATAAATTAGTAAATACTGTCCCTTCTCCTAAATTATGTTACTATTGCATGCTTTGCCTTTTCGTGATGAGTTTTTACCCTCTAAACATACCTGATTGGTTATTACAATAAAATATTTAACATTTTAAATGAACAAATAGCATTTGGAAAAGATTTTGGTTTTAAGCCAATAGGTTTTACTAAAACATGGCTCTAATGCCTTAGTCCAATTATTACTAATAAACATGATGTTATACAGAGAATAAAGGCAACGTTAGAACACTTTCTGGGTGTATGAAGATGAAAAACACGCAAGAATGCTCTAACTGAGAAAAAAATTGTTATTATAAACACTGTTCAATTAAAGAAACTTATAGCAGATTAGCTTTGCCATTACTTTCAGTAATTTTCAAAAACGCAACCAAACGACATTATTGCTTTGCACTTTCTATTATCTTATCTTCATATGTATTAATTTGTTAATTACACTTTGCATAAATCAGTGGAAAACAGCTTAATTTGTCTAAGCATGGTGGAATTTCCAAGCCTACTAAGAATCACTCCCTGGTTTTTTTTTTAATTTCTTGGTGGCCCATAAACTAATGTCAACAAGTAACAAATGCAGAGAATATTTTCTTTATTTAACCATACAATGCCCAAATAGAGAGAATTCTCCAGATACACAGCCTCTGAGTACAGTTACAGCCAAGAATGATATAATATGTGAGAAAAGATATCTAAGTAGATATTTTCCTTAAATCTGAATTAAGATATGCTAATGTCATATTCATATTTATTTCTTAATTATTATGTGCATATTCTCATCCCAAGATTATTCTAGATCATCTAAAATAATACATTTCTATTGCAGAAGAAAATGATTTCTGAATGTTGCCTCATTCAACATCCATTCCCAAGCCCCTTTTCCTTTACCCACCACCGTTGTAGGAAGATTGAAAAGTTGAACAATTGTTTCAGTTGCTTCCCTTGCAGCTAGCGGAGGCTGCACAACTGTAAGCAGATGAAATGTAACCAGTTGCATTTCAGGGACCTATGAGTAGGTCTTTTATTTTAACATAAAGGACTACTGATACTAGTATCATTCTTTTTCCTCCATTCTGCATTTCATATGTGACAGCTGGGGGGCATTTCTGAGTTGTTAAACCAATGTTAATGGTCATTTTTCTCTAAAACTAACACCTTATTTAAGAGAGTTAATTCAATTTTCTAAGCCAAACTCATTCCTAACTAATGCAACTTCTAAAACGTATCAGAGAAAGTTCACATAATATCTGAATTTGAGAGAGAATAAAAAGATCCATTATTCTGTTGTATTTGCCCACAGCCAGAACCAAATATGCCTATTAATTATATCTTTTTCACCTGTTTCTCTTCCTCTTCGTCCTCCTTCATATAGATGTCATCCAAGATCTCACCTCTGCTCCTCTTTGTTTACTAATCCTGCAAATTTTTTTCCTATAATGTCTCTTGAACTTGCCTCTTCCTTTCCATTTTTCACTATCACCATCATGATGGTTGCTTTCATTACACCTTGTGCTGGTTTGAAAGGAGTTATGTACCCTAGAAAAGCCATGTTTTAATCCTAATCAATCTTGTGGGAGCAACGGTTTCTTCTAATCCCTATTCAGTACTATAGGTTGGAAACTTGATTAGGTTATTTCCACAGAGGTGTGACTCAATCAATTGTGGGTATTAAACTTGCTTAGATTGAAATGTGTCACCACCCATTCTATGTGGGTCTTGATTAGTTTACTGGAATCCTATAAAAGAGACATTTTGGAAAGAGTGCCTTTTTGAGAATGAGGAGAGAGCTGCAGAACCACAACAGAATGACAAGAGAACCACAGAGTCCACCAGCCAGGACCTTTGGAGATGAAGAAGGAGAAGGTCACCAGGGAATTTCATGAAGCAAGAGGCCTGGAGAGGAAACTAGTAGACGTGACCATGTTTGCCACATGACTTTCCAGTGGTGAGAGAAATCCTGAATTTCATCTGACTTCTTGAACCAAGGTATCTTTCCCTGGATGCCTTAATTAGGACATTTTTATAGACTTGCTTTAATTGGGACATTTTCTCAGCCTTAGAACTGTAAACTAACAACTTATTAAATTCCCCTTTTTAAAAGCAATTTTGCTTCTGATATATTGTATTCCAGCAGCTAGCAAACTAGAACACATCTCAGAATAGTTTCCAACTGACCTTCCCTCTTCCAGCATATGCCCATTTCATCATAAACATCACAATCAGATTTATCTTCCCAGAGCTCAGTTTTGACTCATGTTTAGAAACTTTCAATGGTTCTCCCATTCCTGTCTGAGGTGAAAGTCTATAATCATTCTAAAATTTGAGAACATCAACACTCTCCTTGATGAAACTATTTAGTCTGGTCTTGATTTCTTCAGCCAGAAGGGATTTCTTCCTCCTTAGATCATCATAGTATTTCATTTGGCCTTTTCTTATAGTGTTTTTCACTCTCTACCTTATAATGTAGTAATTTGTTTACATGTCATCTCTCCTTAGAATTTTTTTGAATAACAGCTTTATTGAGAGGTAATTTACATACATAAGTAATTGATTGAATTATGTCCCCCACCAAGCTATGTTCAAAAACTAACTGCTAATCCTATAGTCATTTGTAAATAAGCTCTTTGAAAATCCTGTTAAAGTGAAACCAAACTGAATCATGGTGGCCCTTACTCCAGTGTGATTGGAATTTGGCCCTTACTCCAATGTGACTGGAAGTCTTATAAGCAGAGGGAACTTGAACACATTCAGGAGGAGGAGACAGAAGGAGAAGGATGGCCATGTAACAGAGATAGATAGTAGGTTATGGATTGCTAGCAAGCCACCACCAGAATGCTACAGACTTAAGAGAAAGCATGGTCATGCCAACATCTTGATTTTGGACTTCTCATCTCCAAAACTGCAAGACAATAAATTCCTCTTGTTTAAACCCATCTGTGATTCTGGCTATGGAAGCCCTGGAAAAGTAAGACACCATACAACTCACGCATTTAAAGTGTACAGTTCAACAGCTTTTAGTATATGTATAACCATCACCAGTCATTTGAAATATTTTCATCACCTCATAGAGCAGCCCTGAACCTTTAAGCTATCACCTTCTGATTCCCCATCCTTCCCAGCCCTGAGCTACTTTTTGTCACTATAAACTTGCTTATTCTGAACATTTCATAAAAATGGAATCATCTAATATGTGGTCTTTTGTGACTGTCTTCTTTCACTTGGCATAATGTTTTCAAGGTTCATCCATGTTGTCACATGTATCAGTAGTTTATTCCTTTTTATGGCTGAAAAATTTTCCATTCCATTGCATTGAGATGCCACATTTTTCTTATTCATTCTCCAGTTCATGGACATTCAGATTTTTTCCATTTTTTGACATTATGAATAATGCAGCTATAAACATCCACGTACAAGCTTTTGGATGGATATATGTTTTAATCTCTCCTGGGTATATACACAGCAAAATTTCTCAGTTACATGGTAACTCTATGGTTAACCATTTAAGGAACTGCCAGTCTGTTTTCCAAGGTGGTGGCACCATTTTACATTTAGAAAGCGGCGTTTGCAGTTCGGATTCTTTAACATCCTTGCTAACACTTGTTATTATCTGACTTTTTGATTATTGCCACCATAGTGGTGTTAAGTGTCATCTCATTTTGATTTGCCTTTCCGCAATGAATGATGATGCCTTTTCATGTGCTTACTGCCCATTTCTATGTCTTCTGTGATGAAATGTCTAATCAGATACTTTGTCCTTTTATTATTGAGTTGTAAGAATTCTTCATATATTCTGGATATGTCTCATCAGATATATTAATTGGAAAATATTTTCTCCCATTCTTTTAATTGTCTTTGCATTTGCTTGATAGAGGCATTAAATTTTTAATCTTGATGAAATGCAATTTATCTACATCTTTTTTTTTTGTTTGTGCTTTTCGTGTCACATCTAATCCTTCACAGACAAATCTGAGAACATGCAAAATTTCCATATGTTTTTCTCAGAGTTCTATAGTTTTGGCTCTTTGATTGAGGTCTTTGAGCCATTTTGAATTTTATGCTTATGGTGTGAGGTAAGGATCCAATTTCATTCTTGTGCTTGTGGATATCCAGTTGTTTTGATATCATTTTTTGAAAAGACTATTCTTTGTCCATTGAGTGGAGTCATCATCCTTGTTGAAAATTAGTTGACTGTAGAATGAAGACTCTCCTTAGGAATTTTTAGTTAATTCTAAACAACCCTACATCTTGTTTCTCTTTGTAAATCACACAGCACATAGCACTTTTCATAGCAATAAATAAGTAAAGGTGTGAGTAAATGAAGGTTGAGTGTCTGATCTTCTACTAAAAAGTAAGCTTCCCAGGAACCGATGCAAAGTCATATTTATCATTGTATCTGTAGTGAACATTTATTTTTGTTTTTGGGTTTGTTATTCTTCCTCCTATAATTTTTGTTTTGTTCTGGTTATTTGGCCACATAGCAGCCATATGCTCTTCTTCTAATAAACTGCCTCTATTTTCAGTTGAGGAACATTATTCCAATAGGTAAAGTCTTAGGGGAGGCATTTTAAAGATGTATCTCAATCTCCTTTATTCCAGGAGTGGGCATGTGAGCTAAACTAAAATAGTTGGATTCTGTATCCCAAAACTAAATCTTCAGCAGAATGACATAAGTATGAAAAAGGAGGTTAGACATAATTGATCTAAGTATTGGTGCCCTGAGTTTTTACTGTCTGAATGGGCAGAAATTCTCTGATTCCTGCTCTTTCCAAACTTAGTGCTTTAGCTAACCTTCCATCGTTCCATAAGCTACTCCAGAGCCTTCATAAATTCATTTTCATGCTTAGCCAAAATATTTCTGTTGCTTGCAACCAAAGCATCTGAAGGATATCTCAAAATCCTCTAGTTACTTGCTGTGCATGAAGCAGCTGCTTCAAGTATGCAGTCAGTGTTCATAAAGTCTACTCTGGCTAGTTTAGGGAGGAATGACATTAGAAAGCTTAAAGAATCTTTGGGGGGAAGGAGAAACACACAGATCCCTGATGCAGAATTGGCCTGGTGAGGAGGCCACCACCATTATGGAAAAATATTAAATGCCAGAAATGTGTCTTTATTGAAATTTTACTGCCATAGCCTCACTGTGTATTTTATAGGTACTTCAACTGCAACCACTGGAAAGGCTCTTCTGCTGCTACCACCCAGCCTCTTTTTTTATTGTTGTTGATTTTTTTTTTAATTTGCATATGGGCAGGAGGCACCAGGGATCGAACTCCAGACCTCCAGCATGGCAGGTCGGAGCTCTGCCTGCTGAGCCACGGCAGCTGCCCACCACCCAGCCTCTTGACCCACCATGACAAGCAAAATGGAAGCTCCACACCACAGGAACATCTACTTTGCTTGTATTCCCCCACAAACGGGACTGGGGATTTGAATACTAATCTGCTTGCTAGGGATATGGGGTTCTTTCATACCATGGAAATTTCTCCCCCAATACAAAAAATGCTATTTGAAAGACAATGGGCAGGGGGTGCAAGGGTAGTTCAGTGGTAGAATTCTTGCCTGCCATGTAGGAGACTTGGGTTCAATTCCCAGTCCATGCACTTCCCAAAAAACAAACAAACAGCAAAACAAACAAACAAAAATTCAACAAAATGGTGCTGCAATAAAGGGATATTCACATGGAAAAATAATGAACTGTGACCCCACCATATAGCATACAGAAACAAAACAAAAACAAACAAAAAACAATGGGCATACAAAAAGGGTGGTTACCTTTTCTATGACAGATGTTCACTACACTCAGTAAATCTTTATTGAATGGATTAAAGAAGAGTTGAAAAATATAGAAGTACAGCAGATTGGAGTGATATTCCCAATTATGTATTCTTCTTGGTATCCTCTCCCTTTGCCATATACTTTGAACCTTCTCACATTACAAAGGCAGTGAATACTTCCCTGCTTCATAGTCTTTGGGTGCACTAAACAACATGTTCTGTCAAGAGATGTTAACAGATGTAACATAACCAGTGACATGAGAAGCACACATGTGATGGCTTGTGCTCTGGCATCTCTGTCATTGCCATGAGAACGTATCTGAGTTCACCAAGAGCAGGATAAGAAATGCATGGATAACCCTGTCAAGATTGTCAGAGCCATCCACCTGAGCCCACTTAGATCAGTCATCCATCTGATGGCCCTGACCTGTGAACCAAATAAAACTATTGCCATATGACACTGACAGACATTCGTGTTCTTATTTTTTAAAGCATTGTTATGGGTGCACAGGTGGTTCAGTGGTACAATGCTCGCCTTCCATGCAGGAGACCTGGGTTTGATTCCTGGACCATATACCCCTCCCCCCCAAAAAAAACATTGTTACCCAGCAGTAGCTAACTAATACATATAAGGAAAAGATAAACATTGTCTATGATTGGGTCTCTCAGTACCCTTTCTCTTTCTCCAAAGCTTTACTATTATGGTACATTTAAAAAGAAAAGTACACAGGGTAAGCAGCAGCTTATTTGTTGATGGAAGGAAACTTCTGACTCTTAATTTTTAAATTTAAGCCCCATTCTTGACACCACTCAAGAGTGCTTAAGTTGATGCATCTATTTTTTAAATATATGAAGAATGTTTCCTACTCAGATCTTTAAAATTTGACTCATTATCTTCTATTTCAGCTTCTATTCTGACCTTTAGCAAGTTATTTTGGTTTCCTTGCTCATCATCATCTTATGTTTAATCATACCACAAAACAGATAGTGACATGTGGGCAAATTATTAAAATTCAGGATAAGAACAATTCAGCTCTACCTTATTGCTCAATAAAACATGGTGACTTAATCCTAGAATTTTTTTGCTAATGTTATGACTCGCTGAGCTGTGACGGATTATATCATCTGAAAATGTGCAATGACAGTGTTTCTCCAACACAACTTTATCTGAATACCTGAATAGGCTCTAATTAGGAAAATTTTGAAGTTTTAAAGCAAGTCATTAGCATCAGTCTCCATGTTGTTTGTAAGAGTCTTTTCTTCTGCCTTCTGGAGTATGTCCAGTTAAAATAGATCACTAACCATGGCCTTTGGTTTAGATTCATTCTCTGTCATCTTTTAACATCACTTGGAATTAGAAAATAACCATTTACAGGTCTCAAAGTCTCTTGTGACTGTTCCTCAATGTTGAAATGCGTGTAGCTGATGTGACACAACCATTATAGGAAGAATACCTTTCTATTCTGTCTCTGATCTTTTGAGATTTAATTAAGCTAAGGTGCAAAGTGTGAAAGTGTCTGTAGAAACCTTCTTAATTACTTATCAATCAATATTTCTGGAAGAATTGTGTCAGAAATTACAGGAGATGTAGAAAATTAATACTTATGGTCCTTAGACCAACGCTGTTTAAAATTTGGTGGAGGAAACAAGGTTAGAATGCACAGAATGTTAAATTGCAGATGAGGCGATGATACTTGACATGTCAAAGGTTGGCTTACCATTAGAAGCCGATTTTTCTTTTTAATTTAAATCACATGTCCTGGGGAGCAGAGAAGGCACCAAGCATTTGGGTAACCTGGAAAGATTTCCTGGAAAAGGAGGACCTTGCTCTGGCCTTTATGTTGGATAGCATTTAACCAGGCAGAGAGTTAAAAACCAGGCAAAAAATAAGGCAGTTGAGAAATGACTTGTACCTACTGCATAACAAATTCTATAACTACTTGAAAAGCTTTAGGAAAATTATTTAGATTAAGACAGTTGCATTCACAATTCAGTAAAATGTACATTTAAAAGCATTTCAAATGTTTATTATTCCAGAATTTTTATCTTAACATTGATTACCAATCACATATTAACACGGGGAAAATGTGAATATTTTCTCCCATGAATTATGACAGCTAACAAGTATCATTCTCAACTCTCCCTGCCCATCGTCCCTGGGTCACCTGCCTCTAAAGCATTGCCTCATCATCTCATGCTACCTTTGGTTCTACTTCAATCCCAATCACTCAACGTTTCTACCATCACTTCCTTTATCAGTAAGATCCTCCATCTGATTATCACCCTTGAGCCTTCCACTAATTACTAAGCCATTGCTTCATATAGGAATCTCCTGTGGATCTCTAACACATCCTGATGCCTGGATCACAACTCCAGATATTATGTTTTAATTGTTGGGAGTGGGGAAAGGGGAGTTGTTTTTTTTTTTTTTTTTTTTTAACTCCACAGTTGATTCTAATATGCAGCAAAGTTTGTGGCCTAGAAGAAATGAGAAATTACTTTGCCCTCTAATCTAGGGACAGCAATTTGAGAAGGGGGTGGTGGTGGTGGTGAAGATGATGAGCAGATAATCATAGTCTTGGTCATGATGGACAATACCTTAGAATCATAAAGAATTCTCCTATGGTTTCTCAAGTATATGTCCTCAAATCACAGGAGATGGTTGTCCAGAGCTCCTGACATTCCAAAGGCACTAAACATCCAACGAAAGTGGCTTATGGTACTTTGTGATCATTTCATCAAGATGTAATAAGGTAAGATTTGGAAATACCTCTCCCCCTCTATAAATTTCCTAGTCAGATGATTCCTCCCAACCTTGGGGAGAATTAAGATTATTAGAACAGGAACACCAAGCATTTGGTTTTCTTTTGATTTCCAAACCATTCTCTTGCAAATCAAAAGGGAAGGCCCAAAGGGATGTGGCACTTAGATTTTCTGCCATAAGAAAGAGAGGGGCATCAAATGTTCTGGAAAAGCTGAGGCAGGTCCCATAGGCTCCCTTGCTCTAGAAGACAAACCATATCAACTGGTCTTCTCATTGCTATTGAGCCAAGGCTTTCAGTGGACTGTAGCTATTTCTTGATCCTGGCCCAGACAACAGGACACCGACCAGTGCCCTGAGCCTCTGCTGAGCCTCTATTTAAAGGTGTTAACATGTCATTTAGGTATTAACACACCCCCCATTATTAATGGCCCAGGGCACTCAGAAGCTCCTCCCAAAACAGAGTTAAGGTTCTCGACCCTCCAAGGATAGTGCCGGTATGGAGTACGAAGGGAAGAGGATACTCTATGAGGAAACCTATCTTTTTAAAAATGTATAGCCAAGAAAATATTTATCCTGAAACAGCATAGTCATTCTCACAACAACACAACTAAAATTTTTATAAAGGTCTTTGTACATTTGTGTTAAATTTGGTGAGAGAATGATACAGTGGAAATGGGTTCCCACAATTAATGTAAACACAGTCGCATTGCAAACTGCATTTAGCAAAGTTAACAAGAACTGTCTTTAAGTATGCTCGTTTCCAAGGGCATTCATAGAGGTTTCAAGGCATTCTGCTATAAAGTGTGTAATCAAAGGCATCTATTAACAACTTCAAAAGGTGCAATAGTATTTCTGGATCCCACAGTTGCTACATGTCTCCATTAAGACAGACTTCCCAAGTAAACCTGAGAACCTAAGAGTACTGAGATAAAAAAGGGAAGAACATATTTTAAATTTCACTTTCACTTAATTTATGAGGCTGCAAAAATATCATTACCCTTCATAACTTTCTTTCCCAATTTCCAAAGTGATGGAAGGTTATGTGTGTCTGGTGTTTAAGAACCCTCAGTAAACTCAATAACAATATCAGCAGAAAATATTAATGTTAACAAGATGACAGTGATGAGAAGAGAAATAAATTTGAAGGACATTATAAAGCAAAGGTCTACAAAATTCATCTAGTCAAACACACCATTCTAATCATATTGCCAACTTGCTATCTCTCATGTCCTAAATGCCTGGCATCACAATAGCTATTAATTAGGAGAAAACCCTCCATGGGCTAGTTTTTCATTATTTCTTCTTGGAAATATCTGCCACCCCTCTATTCAAGCGAAAATGTACATAAGTGCATAGGTTAGTCATTATATCGAAAACTCTCAAATCAAAATCATAACCACACATTTAACTTTGAAGTCTATTTAGTGCTATGAAAATCTTTACTAGGGATATCCCTTCTTTCCTGAATTACTTCATTCAGGAAAGCAATGTCGCCTTCATCTCACCTCTATGAACCAACTTCTTTCCTACAAGTCCACTTTAGACGTGATTTATGCCTAGAAATTGCAGAACCACATTCTGCCTTGAACTTATAGAGCCATAATATGGAATACTGTGGTTTCCTCAGATCATACTCCTTCAAGATCTCCCAAAGCTCTGAATCTTTTCATTCCAATCTTTATCTTCATTTCTTTATCATTCCAATTTATCCTCATAGACTGTACTTTGAGAACTGGTTATCATTTGCCCTCTAGTCACAAGACCCTTGAATCCTTGTTCATTTGTTCCTTATATGGTTTTCTTCATTCCCCCCCTCCCTACCATCGAATTCACAGCTTCCTCTTTCTATTATAATGGAAATAAAATGCTCTTGGAAAAAGCAGATTTGACAATTCAAAGCAAAGCCTTCACCTAACACCTTCTCAGAAGAAGAGACCCATGCAGAATGCACCACTTTCACTGAATAGTAAATTAATTCAGATTTTCTGCTGCTAGTTTTTGTTTCATCTCCTGGGAAATTCTGTACATCCACATTAAGATATTCAGTAGAAATTGCTCTGCCTGCCCCCGGCTGCTACGGATTTGTGGTATCACTACATTAACCTCAAACCTACCTAGATATCAGGAAATTGCTAGCATCTGAAGATTGTACCTATTAGATATTGCATACTTAGGATTACTTGCTAATCAATGCATCCTATTTTGGGAAGAATTTTGGCATTTCTGAATAACTTACTAGGTGCTTCATTTCATTTTCATTCTCCGTTCTAATTCTTAAAGTTGTGCTTGACGCCTAGTCAATACACAATACATGTTAATTGAAGGGAGGAGGATGGAAAGAAGGAAAAGAGAAGAAAGATTGGAGAGAAGGAGGGACAGAGGGAAAGAGAGAAGAAGGGAAAAAGGGAAGGAATGTTTTTAAATGTGTTTTCTGGAGGATGCCACTTGATGGTGTCCTAACAGCATTGGAAAAATGTGACTAAGTGATACGGCGGATTGAACTCTGTACATCGGTTTGGACAAGTTCTTGGTCTTGTCTGCATTCTGAAAGGTTTGAACTCACTGTAAATAAGATCTCTTCAAGCTGTCACTTCAGTTAGACTGTAGCCCAGTTGAATCAATTTCGACTTTAATCTGGAATACTGAAGCCCTTATAAAGAGAGTGAGAGTCAGATGGAAAGTGAAGCCACAGGCAGCAGCAAGAAGTGGAAGACATCAGAACCCAGAGGAGAAAAAAGACATTGACATGTGCATTTCCACGGGGTGAAAAAGCCAAGGAACCCCCCAAATTTCTGGCAAGTCAGAAGACACTAACCCTTAGAGGAAGCAAGCTTTCTACTTTTTGAAACCATGAACCAATAAATTCCATTTGTTAAGCCAATCATTATATGGTATTTGTTTTAGCAACTAGGAAACCAAAACAAGTTATTTTTCCTGTTAGTCGATATCTGAAAATAGTATGCTGCTTCTGTTTGAAGTCACTTCCTTAAAGTAAAAATTAATCTAACAGGAAGTCAGATTTGAACCTTTTTTTTCTTTTTTTAGCAAAGGCAGCAACTAAAAGGATGGGATACTACATCTATGCCATGTTTATTGGTTTAATTTCTTGTAGGTGAATTTATGTTGAATCCAAAAGGATCGTATCTGCTTTATTTTTTACTAACATTGATACTTCAGTGTGAAATGTTGATTGCCCTCAATGATAACAAAATGACTATTGCCAAAATTATAAAGTCATATTTTACACTTATTAAATAGAAAATGACATTTTATCATGAAAAATAAGCAATAATTGGTTTTGAAAATATCTTTTTCTCATATATCCATATGTATTACACTTGAGTTTTTCCTCAGATGATCAATGTCAGTTGTTTATATAGTTTCAAATATATCTTTAACTTGAATTTTCCTCAAACTTTGCCCATGCCTTTTTGTTTATTAATTCTATTATATTAATCTACAAAAGGACTTTAAAGTTAAAGACAGAAGAAAATAGGATAATTGAAGTCAAATTTTTCATTAACTCATCCTAGAATTTTGTTTACTGTCAAAACATTGGAAAGTTTGACATGTCTTTAAAGACCATTTAGTTTAAACCCTGTATTTTAGAAGTCTGCTTTTCTAGTATCTAAGTTCATCAATCAACCATAAAAAATGAATTAGGATGCACAAATAGAAATGGATGTATATCAGTCAGAACTGCTTTGAGCCATTGGTTCTCAAAGCGTGGTCCTTTGAGCCATTGGTTCTCAAAGCGTGGTCCTGAGGCCAATAGCATTAACATAAGCAGCACTGTCGAACAGGCAGTTTCGTAGGCCCCATTCCAGACCTACTGAATCAGAAGCTCTCAACATAGGCTTAGCAATGTGTGCTTTAACTAGCTGTCCAGTTGATTCTGAGTCAGGCTTAAATGGGAGAACTGTTGTTTTCAGAAATATAATGAACAGCAGCCTTAACAAATGAGGGTTATATTTTCCTCAAGTAAAATTAAATTTCAAGGTAGGCAATTTCCAAGCCTAGTATGAAACTCTGTAATAACATCAGGGATACAGATTCTTTAGTTTCTTCCTCTATGCCCCCCTTAATAGGTGGTTTTGTCTTCATGGCTGCAAGCTGGCAGTGTTGAATTTTGTAGTTGGGCACATGGGCATTTGGACAGAAATTAGGGTTTTGTTAGTAAAGAAGAGGAGAATGAATATTAGTTAGTGTCCATTACTCTATGTTTACATGCAAAAAAGGGAAATGACTTGTTTAGCCAGTATTGTAGTCTCACCGTTGCTAAAGCAGAAGCACTGCAATGGGTTGGCTTAAACAATGGGAATTTATTGGCTAACAGATTCAAGGCTAGAAGAAGTCCAAATCAAGGGCATTATTAAGGCCGTGCTTTCTTCCTAAAGATTGGCACTCTGGGGCTGGCTGTAGGTGATCCTTGGCCCTTGGTTTCTCTGTCACATACCAATACACATGGTGGCATCTCCTGCTTCCCCCTTTCTTTTCTGAGTTCTATTAATGTTTAGACTCTGGCTGCTCCCTTTGTAACTTTCTCTCTATATGTCTGAATTTCATTTTGCTCATATAATACTCCAGCAATAAGATTAAGACCAATCCTGATTGAGGTTGGTCACACCATAATGGAAGTAACCTCATCAGAACGTCCTATTTGAGGGGTGGTGCAATGGTGGCTCAGTGGCAGACTTCTCACCTGCCATGCTGGAGACCTGCATTGGATTCCTGAAGCCTGCCCATACCAAAAAAAAAAAAAAAGAAAAAAGGTCCTATTTGAAATAGGTTCATGGTTTCCCACCCACAGGAATGGATTAAGTTTAGGAACATGTTTTTCTGGGGTACATAGCTCTGAACCACCAAAGTCAGCAAGGCTAGAAAAAATTATATTTATACATGGTGATGTAGGTTTGGCTGAATGTAAGAGAGACCATAATAACAGTAGTTTGAAGAAAAGAAGTTTATTTATCTTTCATAAAAATGTCCTGTTGTATGTGAACAGCTCTCAGGGATCTGAGACCCAGGTTGCTTCCAGTTTTCCACTAAATCATTTCTAGAACGTGTCCATCTCTAGTTCATAGATTCCACAAGGGACACATATTCACCATAAAACCATGTTACAGAAAGCATGGTAGAAGAAAAAGGAAACACAGAAAAGAGACATACCTATCCCAGAAAAGGCACATACTGCTTTCATCCACAATCTGTTGGCTAATACTCAGTCACCTAGACACACCTAGTTGCAAAGGAAGATAAGACATAGAGTCTTTTTCTAGATGGCCATAGACCTAGCTAAAATTTGAGGTATAATTACTCAGGGAATAAAAGAAGGTGGAAGTCTGGGAATGATTAGAAGTTTCCACTTCAAACATAATATTTTATAGTTATATATATTTTCCAGATTATTCAATGTTCTTCTAGACCTTATCTCATAAATTCTAATGACAACTCAATGAGATATTCTGTTTTACACATTAAGAAATTGGAATTAAGGCAAGTTGGGTGACTTGTGTAAGCCCAGTTTAGTAAAGCAATACCTTTGGGGGTCATATAGTTTCAAGAACTAGCAATATACTCAAATGACTCAAGTGAAAAAAGATGTTGGGAAATAAAATCTTGGGAAAGCACATGGAAATGAAATGCATGAAGTTTAGGAACTTTGAGTGCCAAAGCCTGCTTCTGTCCCCATTTCTCTCTCTCTCTGGGCCCTCATGGCTTTACTATTTGACTTTTTTTCTATCTTCTTTGGCCAGGTTCTTTAGTTTTTATTCCTTGAACTAGATTGTATTCTCCAAAGATGGCTCCAACAATATCTCCCATCCCAAATGCTCTTCTCCAATGTGGCCGTGCCACTTCTCCATAGATGAGGTCTATGCCTCACCTTCCTTAAATCTGGATGTCCTTGACTCCTTTGACAAAAAGAGGCCAGTGCAAGTGATGCTATGTTACTTCTGAGGTTAGATTGCAAAAGCCCATGCAGCTTTTGCCCATCACTCTCAGGATTTCCTCCTTTGAGATGTTCCTTCTTAGAACCCATCAGCTAAGCCATGAAAAAGTCTCAGTCTTATGGAAGGCCCTGCAGGGGACTGCAGTTGACAGTCGCAGTCAACCCTAGCCTTCATGTCATCCCAGCCCAGACAACAGATGTGTGAAGGAATCTCTAGTCCTCAGCCATTCAACTGGCACTCAGCCATTTGTGTCTTCCCAGTTGAGGACCCAAACATCATGGAACAGAGAACAGCCTTGTCTGTCAAGCTCTGATGGAATTCATCCTCAATGTCCCTGCAACACTCATCATTAAGCTTCAGGGCTCCAAATTTTTGGTCATAGTTTTCCTTCTGCCTGCAAGGCCCTTTCCAACTTTCTCCATCACCACCCATCTCCATCATCCATAGCTTGGCATTTTGTCCTCCAGGAGCCTCATCAATTCAAATGGTTCACTCCTGATGCTGCCATAGCACCATGGGCATAATAACTCTATCCAAGTCCTCAATATAGTATACTGTAATAGCTCCACGTGCCTGTCTTCCACACTACATTGTGTGGGTAAGGTATAAGGACTTGTTGAACAAAACTGAGTTAAATAGAAAGCTCTAATATTTTCTAATAAGGATTTTAGAGAGTCAATGCAATTTCCTTTATAAAACCCTCGTGAATTGAGGTGACTTTTACTCATTCACAGTCTACCTGAGAGTCTTCCATTTTTCACGCAGATTCCTTCAGGGGGTCCATTACATCAAACAATGAGGAGATCTCATTTGTAAAAATCAAATTTGATGAAGGCAAACAGGGAAGCCTATGTTGGTAATGTCTCCCCCAAAAAGGTAAATAATAAGAGTTTCCTGCTACAACTTTAGAAATGGAAGCTCACAGTCAGAAAATACTGTTTACCTTTCTCATAATTACCCAGTCAGGACCTGGTTTTCCTTGAATGATACACTGAACAAATTGCACATAATACATACAAACATTCTGAAAATGCTACATATTTGGAACAGAAACACATTTATATCTCAGAGTGATGCCAACTAGTTCTATGCTGTTTTTGTTAAGCATAATTGCAGTTCTTCACAAAAAGCCTGGAGAAGGGGAACAAATGCTTGGCATATTTCTTTTGGTCTTTCAGCATGTGTGTAATTTATTTGTTTGCCACTGAGCAAAACTGTGTTTTTCCTGCTGGGCGCCAAGGCAAAGTGATAGTTACCATGGTTTTGGTTACATTTTCTTATACTTTCAGGCTTTGGGATATGCAAAGTTGGAGAGTTTCAGAGCCAATACTTACACGTTTTGGGGAATTGGCACCGTGTTTCATCTTTCCCTGCATCCTCTTCAAACGGTGCCTTGTTGCATCTTGTCAAGAAGAAGTTGCCCTCTTCCAGAGGTCAGGGGCTCCATAATGTCACAAACAGGCAGAGCTGGAGTGAGAACTGCTAAGTAGCAGACATGGCTATGAAGGTGAAGGTAGGACATTTTCTCCAAAACGCAAGAGAACTGAAGGCTTGAGAGCTTTCTTGATTCATATATTATAATCTATATTCTATGAATATGCATTACGTTACCTCTTTTGAACTTCTTTGAAAAAAATTCTCATAAATAAACAAGGAATGTACCACACTAACTGACAGAGTCATTTAGACTAGATGTATTGTGCTAATGGAGTGAAAAGAATAAAAATTTTCAAGGGCTTCAACCCTCAATTTTAATAAATTTCATGGAAATCGGATCAAGCCCTAATTGCTAATTCATCTGAAATTATTAAAAAGAGATTTCAATTACATACCACCATTGAATTTTGATGTACCAAATTAAATTAGGACACTAGATTGTATCTTTTTCTTAAATCCAGACCTATTTAAAAACCTTTTCCTGTAAATTCTGAAAAGGAACTTTGTGTTCAGTTATGTTGCTAAAAAAAAAAAATCCAGCATTAGTATGAAATAGTAGGTTAAATCTCTTAGTGAAGATTTTTAATGACATTTCAGTGTTCCTCTTATAATTACTCTTCATCTAAGATATCCCATAATGATGTTGGACACTCTTGGTTCAGGCTCACTGGCTTGCTTCATTAGCATGTCATTCCCATTCCACATCACAAGATTTAATTGTAATGCCGGATATGCACAGCTCTCCACAGAAGTCTAATCAAAGTGGATTCACTTGTATTATTAATATCAAAAATCAGTCCACTTGCTATTTTTATAAATAAAAGAATCCAGATACATAAATCAGCTGTCATTTATTAGCATGTTACTGGCATATCTGCCAGACATATGAGCAGCCCTATCACAGTTCCTTAGGATTATTTTCATCAAGATTAAAACCCTTCTACATTAAATATACATACTAATTCCTCCATAAAGTAATCAGATTACAGAGCAGGTGACATTGTGTGCTGGAATTCAAATGATTTGCAGTAATGAGCTGGAAAGGTGCGCTTGGAGTCAGGCAAAGAAAAGGGAAGAGGAAAGACAAGGGAAGAAGGAAGACTTTGGTTTTAAATTCGGGCTTGCACATCTCTTGTATTATTGTTTGGCTAACTTCCATTTATTTATATTTTCTTTTTCTAAGGGAAGGACTCAGACAAGTATCCCTGATACTTAGCAACTGTTGCCATTCATTTATAGTATCAAATGCTGCATCCTTCTAGTTCATTAGCTTATCTCACCTTCTTTGTCCACTTGTTATTTAAAGACAGGGTGGGGAAATATCTCCTGCGGTCGAGTGGTACTCATATATCAATGTCTTTGGACATCTTTGTTGCCCTGCAGTGATGTTTTATCTCCTCATCTCATCTGCCTTCCTGTTTTTAAAATTTCAGACCTTATGAAAATTCAATAAAACACAAATGATACACCGGTTTACAACCTGGCTACTTTCACATTCATGAAAAGGATTGTAGAATAACACTTAGAAGTGAAATAAAATGGCTTCAGATTGGCTCAAAACCTGTGATGGGACCCTAGAGACATTAATTTGAGGACCCTTTAGGGCTTTATTGATAAAAGTGCAAAGAGTGTGTGGACAACACCTTGATTTTCCACCTCATTTCAAAATATTTTCTCTGGCTTGTTTTGAAGTAAAAAATCTCCAGATTGTTTCACCTACGTACATGTGCACCCCCTCCCCACACACACACACACACACATACTCATAATAACAACAAAAGTTGGTCTATAATTTGGAAGGAAACTAAATATTTGGTGGTAGACTACCCTTGAATTTGGAAACATACCCGGCGTTCCCGAAACTAACAACTGTTTCCCTTGTGTTTGATTTATTTTCATTTCTAATATTGGACTATTACTTTATTACAAAGTACCAAAAGACAAATTAGACCTATACTTATGCTCTTCGAATACCTTTTATATACTCATGAAGATATATATTCATGTATATTTATGTTCATCCTTTTTATTACAAAGCAGATGTTCTCATCAGGTCAATATTTGGTGCAATTATGTTTGAACATACATTGTCCTGCCTGCCCCATAAGTGTGTGATGAGGATGAAGTGACATAATATATGCAAAGGAACATTTTAACGTGTAAAGATCTTAACAGGTAATATTGTGATCAGTATAATAAAAATCTGTCCTTCTTCTTTATATGTGAATATTATTTGTGACCATTTAAAAGGAGCCATTTTACAATGTTGTGATGTTAAATAGGACAGCTTTGACATAACATTGCTAACAAGAATCGTATCTACTAATATGCTACTGCATGCAGCATTTTGGGCTACAATTTATTATTCAATAAGAATGCATTTGACCTCAGCATGTTGATGACTCTTTCTTCAGAAACTATACTCTGCAGCTAGGCTAATCAAACTGTGTACAGTTCATTCAGAATAATTTCTCATCTAATTCCTTTAACTGTTTGGAGACAGGAAGTGGACCTGTCCTTTGTAGAATAAAAAGTAAACATCAGTTCTCATTTTATGATAAGCAAATAAAAAGGCTAACAGCTAATATGCTGATTCAATAACCATTTCTATATTATCTTTTTAACTTAAAACCATCTTCAGTATATTTTAAATTATTTTTGTCAGTGATTCAGCTATGGTTCAGAAAGGTAATAGAAAAAGAAAATCGAGAAACAACTTTGGTATTATTTACAGAGAATGAGTTATTTTATGCTGATTACCTATAAATGACCTAGAGTTTTAGAGGGTTACTGACAGCAATTCCAGCAACTTCTTAAGGAAATAAAAACTGGAAAAGAATAAGCATAAAAGAATAAAGAGATTTTGCCAGTTTGAAACTGTTACGTACCCCAGAAAAGCCATGCTTTTTAATTCTGATTCAATATTGCTGGGCATTGTTTCCATAGAGATGTGACCCATCCAGTTGTGGGTGGGACCTTTTGATTAGGTGGTTTCCATGAAGGTGTGTCTCCATCCATTCAAGGTGAGTCACTTACTGGAGTCCTCTAAGAGGAAACCATTGTGCAAAACGCTTCAGAGCCAACAGGAAACCCAGATATTTAGAGAAACAGAAAGAGGATGGCCCTGGGGAAGCTGTTTGTAACCAGAAGCCAAAGACCTCCCCAGCTGACAGAGGAGTTCTGGACCCATCTGTATTAAGATTAGTCCTCTAAAATTTCTTAAGTCAAGGTATCTTTCTCTGGATGCCTTAGTTTGGACATTTTTTCATGGCCTTATAACTGTAAACTTGTCGCTTAATAAATTCCCTTTTTAAAAGCCCAACCGCTTCTGGTGTCCTGGCATTCCGGCAGCTTTAACAAACCAAAACAGAGGTCTAGTGCCTTCTGTTTGTATTTAGAAGCAAATCATTAGCCTTACCATAGAAATGGCCAACACCTCACCCACAAAAAACCTATATAGCTAATACACATTCATTCCTATATTCATCTTGGCTAAGTTCAAGATGTCTATTGAAAATTAGAAAGGGGAACATTTTTGCTTGTCCTCTTTCAAAAACATTTCTTTGTCTTTTGAAAATTAAAACCCTTTGGGCAGAGAATACTTAGCAATATCCTTCTATCTGTGACAGCATACTGGCTATAAACCAAGTTTTCATCTTCATCTAGAGGAATCCTTTAGGTATATTGCACATGTAAAGATGCATCATCTTTGGTTACGTTATTAGAACAGAAATGAAAATGGAAAAGTGAGTAGAGTATCATGGGCTGAGGAAATGCAGCATCTTTACCATGAGGGCTACTGGAGGGCAGTGGAGCACACAGCATATTAAGATTCAGCATACACAAGATAAGCCCTTATTACCGCAGTATAGCATCCTGTTTGAGTACAAATTGATCCACTCTACTGTCCCTATACATCTCATTGCAAAAACAATAAAGAAAGAATTTGGGGGAAATGAGTTTCCCAGATACCCAAAACATTTGAATGCCGATACCAACTAAGACTGCTCTATGCCTTGTACTGGAAATTTAGACAAATGAGAAAAGTGTGTTTCCCTCTGGGTGCACTGTTAGCTACCAGGGGGCCTATTGTGAAGAAAAATAGTCTGCTTCCTGCTGGCAGAGAAGGTTCCACTGTCCAGATGTAGGCAGCTCTGGAATTAACATACTTTAGGAGATTATGAGCAGAGATTTCAGATGAAACCTTAGACACTGATGCTGATGTGTTCTGAAAAAAAACCTGGAATCTGCAGAATCTTATACTATGAGCAAAGGGACTTGTAGGAAAACTAGGATTAGGGCCCATGGAAATTTAAAATGAGAACACTAATAGCAAGAATAAAATAAGGCAATCTCAATAAAAACGTTGGGATAATTAAACCTCTCTTAGCATTTACACCAAGCGTCATAGTCAGCCAGCCCTTTGCACCCTTAAACTGTGGAGCTTATGTTTTCTCCTTCACAATAAAGGTCCTGGAAGGCATCTGCTCTTAAGAGAGACAATTTTCATAAAAACCTGATTCAGGGTGTAGGCTTCTTTGTAAATCCATTGTTTTAATACAATGAAGCATTCGTATAGCTTTGTCATCTATGCTGTAGCTATGCTGGAGGCTTAAAATTATGGAAAGCATTATTTAATGAGGCTATTAAACCTACAACTAGTCCCATGAAAGGAAGCTATATTTGTAGTTTTTCAGCTTTTTCTTAAAATCTTTACAAATTGCTAAGACTTTCTATTTGGTGATGACAAAGTTCAACCCTGAGTGCTTTAAAACATGGTGCTAAGAAAAATGTATAAAAACAATTCTGGGTTATTCTGTCCCTTCTCCTCTATTCACCATTTGTACAGCAGGTAATTCACACTAAAGAAGCTTGCCTTGTAGTAGATTGGGTGTGGAGACCCAAGGCCCCTCGTTTGCTTCTTTAATGAGAATAAATCACTGCATGTAGCTGTCTACAATGACCAGGACAGAAGTCAAAGGCCATCAGACCTCCTTGGGGTGGCAGGTGGGGAATGTGCAGATGGTTCATAAATAAAGCATTGATACTCCCCTCCCTTGATCACCAGTGATAACAAACTTCCAGACCCCTGTGTTATGACACCCTGCTGAAACTCTGCTCTCAGACCCCTGTCCTAAACCCTTACAAGCCCTTGTACACCCTGCCTCTTTGCAAAGTATTAACTCTATTTCCCAACAGGCCGCCATTGGGAAGAGTCTTCTCCTATTCATATGTCCCAATAAAATTCACGTCTAACTCCATGCCTGGTGCAATCTTTGGTCTTGGGGCTGCCCCGACCAGTACTCTTTAAGAGCTGGGTTGGAACACTGGGTTTAGGCCATCTGTAATGCAGTCTTTATCCAGTTTAATCAAGTGCCCACCCTCTTTTGAGGGTATTTGGTTCAAATATTTTAAACATTATCATTTCACTATGTGTAAATTAATGTATTAATTATTTAACTCAGGGTGTTTTATAGAATAATTAAGAGTTCAGAAATATGTTGTTAAGACCTAATTATTTTATCAATATTCTGATAAAACTATACTAAGATTAGTCTCTCCAAAATTGTCAGTCCTAAATGACTCCACAAACTGCAAAAAATCCTGTTTCCTCAAAATGATGAATTTCCAAGAGTTGTTTTAAGTTGTACTTTTTGTGGGAAAATCACCCTAGATTTTATTTCCCCACGCTGAGTTGTCAGGATTAGTGGGGTAGTGTCGGGATTTATCAGGGAACCCTCTTGGCCAGCCAAACTGGGGCCAATTACCTCACCCATTTATATCTCTCCCTCATGAGAACTAACTTAGATATCAAGTCATCATGGAATTCAAAATCAAAATTAAGGACTAGATGGCAGCCCATTCCCCACCCTTGTTTCATTCCTGCTTATATCATACTCCGGGTTTCTAACACGTACATCTCCTGTTTACCCTGAAATTTACCCAGGATCTCTGAACTGAGGATTTCCATCTCTGTCCCCATTTTACAATAACTAGAAAATGTGCCTTCTGAGGTGATTACATTAGGAACTGACCCATCCTAAATTAGTGGCACGGGTTTAAAAGCATGATTTAAAAAACAATCACATACCACTGTAACAGTTTTAAAATGACCAATTATTCTCTAACTATTTTTCATATAGTTGGTGCAAAATTGGCAAATTCTTAAGATTTAGACTTGGAATAAGTAAGTTCAATCTCATGAGTCCTAAAAAGGATGATTTTTATAAGAAAGACTTCATTGGTTTATTTATTCATCTATTCTCTGAATATGTATGACCCCAACTATCTCTTTCCTTGACAGACTTCATGCAAAGAATAAGCTACATTTGTCCCTTGCTCTTGCCTTTCCCCCAGTGTCTTAGAAAGAAGACACTTGTGAGACCTCAAGACAAATGTCAGTTGTATTATTGAGTTTCCTTTGCCAAGTTCTTTCTCCCCACTCCAGTTCTCCCTTTTTTGCTGATGTTGCTGAGGAAGACTCAGTGAGGCTTTGCTAGCACCATGAGAACTGATTACTGTTACCAAGTGATGGCCCTCGGGCTTCCAGTCCTCACAGCACAGAGAGGTTCTGGGTTCTGCGCAGAGCTAAGGAAAGCAGTCTCCTCCCAGCTCTGAGTCACATGCTCTCATGTGGGCTCAAGAAGTGGCAATCCTTATTCTCAGGCACTCAAAAAGGATTTCTTGAATAGTCCCATCTGCTTCTCGATTGAAAGCTTTACTCAAGAAGGATCAAAATTAGTCAAAGGTGCTTGGGATGGATGATGCATTTATTAACTCCCTCTACTTTTACTTTACCATTTGCTGCCACAAGAAAGTTGTCTTATTTCTGCCAATTTAAAATGGTCCCCTTTTATAAAAACAGAATGTGATGGATAAGTTCATGTGCAATTTGTCTAGATTATGGTGTCTGATTGTTTGGCATGCAAACTCTGGCCTGATTGTTAATGTGAGGTTATTTTATAGATGGATGTGCATGTATGATCAGCTGATTGCATCTACAACCAACAAAGGAGATTGCCCTCAGTGATGAGGAGAGGCCCCTCATTGGATTAATTAGAAGTTTTAATTACTCTTGCTTTAAAATGAGAAGTTTTAAAGCAAGAACTGAGGATTTCAGAAGTCAGAAAGAAGAATTTCTTTCTCTACTTCAGCCAGTTTGCTTCTCTGGGGAATTCAGCATTACCTTCAATGAAGTTTCTAACTTAGGGTTTCTCTTAGGGAGTTCAGACTTACCTACATCAGAGTTTCCTGCTTGTGGCCTGTGTCTGTTCTGTGGAATTTGGATTTGCCAATCCTCACAGTCATATGAAACTATTCTTATAATAAATCTGTTCATATCTGTATATCTATTTATACACACAAACACATATATATATTATTGATTATGTTTCTATAGAAAATCCAGATTAAGACACAGAGACACAAAAATACTAGGAATAAGTGGTGGTTGTGATGTGTCACGTACCTACAATGAACAAGGTCTTTTAATGACACTTTATTCTCCCAATACCACAGGCTTTATTAAATAGCCAAGATGAAGAAAAATTAGAACAGATAGTGCTCCTATCTTTTTCCTACACTATTTCTAATAAGAATCCAAGTTCTCATGAGTAGGATGGAGATACTTCCAATTTCCTCTGTCTTAGTTAACACTTGCAGGGTATTCTCTTGGAACCAGAGTAAGGAGCAAAATAGGAAACCCAATTTTTAGGATTCCTCAATTTGTTTTCTATTTTCCTGAGCTATTTGTAGCCACTCATTTTTTTCTGTCTTTATCTTTTTTTCTTCCTTAGTTTATCCTGCACCTCAAACTCTTTAGTCTAATAGGTCAGAGATAAAGGAAAAATGTATAAGACGAAGGTGACCTTTCAAAACATTGTAGAAAAGACGAATTGTTCAATGAAGGATACTGGGTCAACTGGCTAGCCATTCGGAAAAAAAAAAAGATGAAGAGGGACCTTTATTTCACTCCTCACTCAAAATGAATTCTAGTTGGTTCAAAAATTTTAGCATAAAAAATGTAGAAGCCTAGTGATTTTTAAAAACTAAGTTCCAGGTGTTAAAGATCTCTAAGCAAGATAAAACTCAGAATCTATAGAAAATGCATGGCTAGATTAGACTAAATAAAAATTAAACTATTCTTCCTAGACAAAAATAACTTTAAAAAGTAAAAAGAGGATTGAATTCCTGGCCCATGCACTCCCCCACCACCAAAAAAAAAAAAAAAAAAAATCAATAACTCAATATCCTGGTGCTGCAGTAACAGGATAGCCACATGGAAAAAGAATGAAATGTGACTCCCAGCATACAACATACCGAAAAAAAAAAATAGGGTTAAAAGACTGGGAAATTATTTGCAAGTCATAGGACAAAGGAAATAATTTCTATAAATCATTCAGTAAAGGACTAGCAACCCATTAGGCCATTTAAAGAAAACAATTCAAATGGGTGATAACATAAAAAAGCATGCTTTTTAATGAATAAAAATAATTAAAGGAAATCCAATTCATATTGTAATGAGATGCCAGTTTTTATATATTTTCGTAGCAAAATTTTTAAAATTTGATCAGACCTGGTACTGAGGAAAGCTTGGGGAAGCAAGCATTGATCCACGTGTCGGTGGGAGTGAAAATCCATCCAGCCTTCAGTAGAACAACCTGACAAATAGTTTCTACTTCAGGAATTCATTCTATAGATGTAAGTGCAAAAATACTCACAATTATAAACATTTTAAAAGCATTTAATCTTTTAAAATTAATAATTTAATAAAAATGCAATACGGCTAACAATTTTTAGTGCTTCAACAAGATCATTCTTAAGTGAAACTGGCTTTTTGTTTGTTTCAACATGAGCTTGTGGTGGTGAAAAATATAATGACTACTGGTATAGTTTGGTGCCACTGCCTTGATTTGTGCTAAGGTGCCATCAATTTTACTCATCACCAGTGCTTTTGCCCCATTAGTACAAGTATCAGCTAGGTGAAAAAAGATAAAGTCTTAGTATTATTGTAAAAATAGTTGTGACCTGTTGTAAGCCCTGAGAAGGTTCTGGAAGGAACCCACAGAGTCTCAGAATGCATTCTGAGATTCACACACTTAGGATAACAACAGGTGCTTAAGGGCATACAGTGATAAGAATTCCCGTTTTAATGAAAACGTGTGATGAGCGGAAAAGAAATGTTATTACTCAATTGCAAAATCTGGAAGTAATTACAACCTGCATTTTCTCAATGGTGTTTAGCTAGCGCTATGTAAAAGATCCCTTTACTAGAGACTAACTTTATATATATATAAAATTTGTATATATTTACCCCCCTTGAAACCACTTCTAAGTAATTTAATTTTTGAGAACTCAAGATTTCTTCAAAATGCAATTAGCAGTATAGTATATAGTGTGTACTCATACTCTCTCTCACACACTCTCTCTCTCTCACTCACAACTACAACTGTTGGCATTTATCAGTGTTTTATTTATCAATCATCCCTTTCTTCCCTCTTGTGACACTGGAGTATGCAGTCTCCCTATCAATATCAAGTCTGAATGCTACCATTTCCCACATTCTCAGGTATTTCTTTTTGTTTTTATTGGCCTCATTCTTATAGCTTGAGTACACTGGATAATTACCCTTAACATACAAACTCTCGCTTTCATCTCCTCTCTTTAAAAAAAGAAAAACAAACCACACACACACACACACACACACACACACACAGACAAAACCCAGCTAAAGCCAACTCTACTTTCTCACCAATTGTTATGCAAATCCAGTTCCTTATCTTCTAGTCTCTATTCCATTGACTCTGATATGGTCTCCGCCCCTAGCAAGCTACTGAAATCTTTCCTGTCAGGGTCATCAAAGACTTCTATAGTCAAAGCCAATGAACACCTCTGTGTTCTCATCCTTCCTAATCTCTAAAAACCACTCAACCTAATCCACCATACCTTCTCATTGTTTCCTCTGTGGAATTTAATCTTGCTTTCTTGTGGATTTAGTTTTCTTTCACTGGTGGTTACTTCCACTCTCCTTTGCTAGTTCTTTATCCCTAACAACCTCTTGATGTGAGGTTTTTCAGTGCCTAGTCCTGCACTTTTCTTTTTTTTTTTTTTAATCTCTTTGCCCTCTCTCCTTCAATGATCAACTCCAAGCCCAACTAATGATTATATGCAATTATATTTCTATCCCAGACTTTTCCTATGAGCTTCTTTCACACTGCTGCCTGCATGACTTTTAAATATCTCAAGATAACTTGCTCAAAATATAAATTTAAATTTTTCCTCCAAACCCTTTCCCCTCCAATCTTCTTCATCACAGAAAATGGGATGTGACCAACCCAACTTTTAGGCATCATTGTCCATTTCTCCCTTTCTCTTAGGCTCTGAACAAATCCTATAAATTTACCTCTAAATTATATCTCCAGTCTATCCACTTCTTTCAGCATTCCCTGCCAGACCAGGGATCTTCTCATACCTGGCCAGTTGCCCTACGGGCTTCTTTTCCATCTTAATTCTAATTATTCCCCCACTTTCCATAAACAGCATGAGCGAACAATCTATATTTTAGTTAGTCACTTCCCTGCCTAAAATTGTTCATAACTTTTCATTGCACTTTT
>PVIY010021654.1:0-42114 GCA_004026745.1 Myrmecophaga tridactyla
GGGCATGGCAGGCAAGCATTCTTACCTGCTGAGCCACCGTGGCCCGCCCTGGTCAACTGATTTTTGACAAGGCCCCCAAAACCTCTGAACTGGGACAATCTAGTCTTTTCAATAATTGGGCATGGAAAAACTGGATATCAATAGCCAAGAGAATGAAAGAGGACCTCTATCTTACACACTACACAAAAATTAACTCAAAGTGGATCAAGCACCTAAATATAAGAACTAGCACCATAAAGCTTCTAGAAGAAAATGTAGGGAACCATATTCAAGACCTAGTAATAGGAGATAGTTTCCTAAACTTTAAACCCAAAGCACAAGAACAAAAGGAAAAAATGGATAAATGAGAACTCCTCAAAATCAAATGCTTCTGTATCTCAAAAGACTTGGTCAAAAAGGTGAAGAGGCAGCCAACTCAAAGGGAGAAAATATTTGGAAATCACATATTGGCCAAAGTTTGATTTCCTGTATATACAACAAAATCATACAACTCACCAACAAAAGAACAAGCAACCCAATTATAAAATGGGCTAACATTATGAATAGGCATTTTTCTGAAGAGCAAATACAGATGCCTCAAAAGCACATGAAGAGATGCTCATTTTCATTGGCTTAAGGGAAATGCAGATCAAGACTAAAATGAGATACCACCTCACACCTATAAGAATGACTGCTATTAAACAAACAGGAGACTATAAATAAATGTTGGAGGGGATGTTGAGAAACTGGGACACTTATGCACTGCTCTTGGGAATGTATAATGGTGCAGCCACTATGGAAGACTGTTTGGTGGTTCCTTAGGAAACTAAATATCGAGCTGCCCTGTGACCCAGCAATAGGACTACTTGGTATATACCCAGAAGAGATGAAAACAATGACACAAACAGACATTTGCACACCGATGTTCTTAGCAGCTTTGTTCACAATTGCCAAAAGATGGAAACAAATGAGTGGATCAACAAAATATGATATATACATATGATGGAATATTATGCAGCAATAAGACAAAATGACATCCTGAAACACATGACAAGATGGATGAACCTTGAGGACATAATACTGAGCGAAATTTGCCAGACACAAAAGGATAGATACTGTATGATTCTACTTTTATGACCAGCATAAGGGTATAATCAGAGGTTTATAATACAGAATATAGCAGACTTAGAGATACATAGAATCTAGAGATGGGTGAACCGTTAGCTAATGAGGTTGAACTCCAGTGTAAGGGAATAGTTAGAAGTGAAAGTGCTTCTCTAGTGGGTCTGTAAGTAATATTACCATATTGAAGATGAACAAGATTAAAAGGGATTGTACAGACCTACATGTGCCACTGATTAACATTAGAAATATGAATTAGTTTTCACAAGAATTACTTAAAAGAAAGGATTCTTGTACAAAGAATGTTTAAGTCCAGGGTATAAGGGGAAAACTGCTATTTCATGCTATGAGCTATGTTCAAAAGGAAACCATCAGCACTACCACAGCAACAGCAGAGGTAAATAATAGGGGGAGGGACAAGAGTTAAGAGGAGGTTTAGATTTCCTATTTGGTGAGGGTGTGTTTACTGGTTTGCTTCCTCTTGGGAACAATGAAATTATCTAAAATTGAGAATATTGAAGAACTGTGGACTTTGGGCCCTCTACATGATGCCCAATGAATACAAGTGGCTGAAGGATGCACTGATGGAGAAGTAGATTGATGAACGATGGTGTATACTTATGAATGAAGGTTGTGCTGTTATAAAAAGGAACAAACTTCAAGGCATGCAACAATTTGAATGAACATATGGGACATTTGGTGAGACAAAATAAGCCAGTAACAAATGAACAAGAATGGTATGGTTACCTTTAGAAAATGCTGATAAGAAAAAAGGGGCCTAGATTGTAAGCTTTTAGAGCAGACACATTAAGTTGGAGTGGTGATTATTATTTCTGGATTTTGAGAGGCTGTTTTATATATATAACCTGATACTTAGAAATAAGAATGAAACTGAACAGGTTGAGGTTAAAGTAATTCAGAACATAGGGGTAAGGAAGACAGTGTCTATATTTTAGAACCACGCATACTCTTTGAGATCAAAGGAAGAAAGGTTTATTTGGTCTGGAACTGAAATTTTCTGTAGTGCATAATCCAATTCAACCTATCTGTACAACTCATTTAAACAATTGAAACACAGGGAGCACAGAATAAGAAAGAAGTCCTTTCATCCTGTATAGATTATTGTAATGTCTGGATATATTGTGGAGTATTTTAAGCAGATAATCAAAAAGTTTTGGCAAAGTCCCCTGAGGAATGGGAGAAAGACTATGAAACTATTAAACCTTACCATCATGGAATCCCAAATCAATAGGCCATGCCCTTGATCAGGAGGCTTACTCCTATGAAGCTTGTGTAGGTAGTGGAGAAGCTTAGAATATGTATAGGCATGCCTAAGAGTTTTTCTGGAGGACCTCTGTTGTTGCTCAGGTGTGGCCTCACTCTCTCTAAGCCCAACTCTGCAAATGAAATCATTGCCCTCCCCCCTAAGTGGGATATGACATCCAAAACCTAAAATTGTGAAATTGTAACCCATGTCAAACTATAGAATATGTTCAACAACTAATTGTGGTGCTGTACTTTGAAATTTACAGCTTTTTTGTATATATGCTATATACAAGTCTCCTGACTATGTGGGAGATGACTTCCAGGGATGAATCCATACATGGCACCGTGGCATCAACAATTCCATCATGACCAAAAGGGGGGAAAGAAGTGTAATTAATAAAGTATCAGGGGCAGAGAATTCAAACAGAGTCGAGAGGCTATTCTGGAGGTTGCTCTTTGCAAGTTTCAGTTAGACCTTGCTACCTATCATAACCTGTCAAACCCCAACCAGGACCATTCCAGCCAATCCTAAAGAACACCTAGGGCAATATATAAGATTCCACAAGGGTTCCCTGCACTACAGTAACATTACAGAAACCTACACCCTCCAAATGGGTCCCTGGTCCAGATAAGTCCTGAAACTTATCCCAGGCTCTCCAGAACATCAGATAGTTCCATCTCCCTACCCCATATTAGTGACAGACCCTTCCAATATGAAAAAAATTAGAATTACCATAGCCCAAACACCTCTAAAGAGAGGATGGAAAGAAGAAAGGTGATGGTGGAGTTATACATGATTGAATATGAATGCTGAATCATTAAATTGATATCTCTTTTAGTTTCCAGTACCTTAGAACCGCTAGAAGTAAAAACCTAAAATTGTGAAATTGTAACCCATGTCAAACTATAGAATATGTTCAACAACTAATTGTGGTGCTGTACTTTGAAATTTACAGCTTTTTTGTATATATGTTATTTTTTTTCACAAAATATGAAGGAAAAAAAAGTCAATTGTGATGATAAAATATTTAAGCCCTCTAGCCTCCTATATTCTGGAGCAACTAGAAGGAAAAATCTGAGAGGATCTTATGGTAGCCCATGACAATCTCTGGGATCTGTCCTGTAACCACTTGTTGAAGAGTGCTTTGAAAACTATTGCTTTTTTATTTCTTTGCTTTGTATATATGTTATTCTATACAATAAAAAAGTTAAAAATAAAAAAAATTAGCAATTATTATACCAAAGAGAAACAGAGAGGAAATATGTTTTACCCTTAGAATTATTTGGTTGTGGTAGCAAACTAAATAGATTTTTAAGGGAATGGGAGTAATACAGAATGACAATGAGATTTTTAGCCAGAAAATTTTGTATGCAAAGGAGGGAACTCCGAAAGGATAGCAAGTTTGTTTGGTGACTTTGGATTGGAGGATTCTCACAAATAGATATTAGTTGTCTTTCCACCACTTTTCTAATCTTTTCTTTGACTTAGGTATAGTTAGAGTCTATACTTTTGACCACCTAGAATGTCACAAAATCAAATATATTAACCAAAATTACCCAACATTGTAAAAACATCATTAAATTTTTATTTAGATGGTATATTCTTGAACAAATTCCGTTATATAGTTTTAATTAGTGTTCTATTTTAATTAAGAAATTGTTTCCAATATTTTCCATTTTCCTGAAATTATTTCAGTGGAATTCCTTAATTTTCCTATAAATTTTGGTGTAAACATTTAATTTATTAACAGTTTTGGGTTCTAATAAAACTCACACAGCGTAGTGACCATAATTAACACCAATGAATTATAACTGTGAATGTGGTTAAAAGGGGAAATTTTAGGTTGTATTCTAAGTTACTAGAATTAAAAAAAAAACAAATAAGACTGTCCAACACAAACAGTGAACCCTAATGTAAATCATAAACTACAGTTAATATTACAATAGTAAAAATGTCCTTTCACTAGTTGTAACAAATGTACTACATCAGGGCAAGGTGTTAATAATAGGGGAGTATGTGGGAACTCTGTATTTTCTCCATGATTTTTCCTACAACCTCTCTAATAAAAACAAAACTTACAGCTCTCAACTTTTGCTCTGTGCATTTTCCTGATTGGGCTATTATTTCTAACAAATTCAATTTTTCTAGGTAACATTTTAGAAGCCCAACTTCTCTCAATAATATTTTATTCCTAACAGTTTTAGTCATTAAAGAATTTTACCACTTAGAGTTTTTGTCCTTGTTTTTATTTATTTATTTGTTTATTTTTTAATTTTGGGGGGTGGTTGGCAGAGCCAACTGAGGCTTTATTTTGGAAAAGACAAAATTGGCTGCTAGGTGGGGGCATGGTCAAGAAGAGGTATGCCAGTTCTGTTCCCTACCCCCCTTCACGGGTCCTTGCCCCCAGGCTCTCGGGCAGCCACGGCAGGGGTTGGCCTTGGAGTGGCTGCAGTGGCAGTTCACTTTGACAGGCTGTCAGACGACTTGGACATCAGCTTCCCAGCGTGGGTCTCAAGCATCTTCACAACCACAGCCTTGGCAGAGCTGTTGAGACTGAAGGAGCTGGACCCCCACTGGAGCTGAAGTTGGACTGGAAGGAGCTCAGGCTGTAGGTGTTGCTGGTGCCTGTGAGGCCCCCGAAGGTGGGGCTCAGTGGACCCCAGGAGCCCCTGGAGGTCTTCGTATGAATACTCATGTTCTGTATCCCAGACTCCAGCCGGCTCTCTCCACCCTCCAGTAGCTTGTAGTAGGTGGCGATCTCAATGTCCAGGACCAGCTGAACATTCATCATGGCGCAGCTGCCATGCCATGTCCTGCTTAGCCTGGTGCAGGGCACCCTCCAGCTGGGCCAGTTTGGCATTGGCGTCCTTGACAGCCCATTCCCCACACTGTTCAGCATCAGCAGTGATGGCCTCCAGGGAAGCCTTCTCTCCCTTCAGGCCGCTGATCTCAGCCTGGAGCCAGCCGGTGCTCAGGTCCATCTTGGAGATGTCCATCTTCGTCCAGTCTAGGTAATCTCCGTCCTTCCCAGGCAGTGTCTGCAGCTCCTCATGCTGGATCTGGTACATGCTCTTGGCCTCAGCCTGGCTGTGGTTAGCAATGTCCTCATACTGGGTCTTGACCTCAGTGATGATGCCATCCAGGTCTAGGGAGCAGCTGCTGTCCATGGAGAGGACCATGGATGTGTCCGAGATCTGGGCCTCTACTTCGAACAGCTGCCTGAGGAAGTTAATCTCATCTGTCAGCCCTTCCAGGTGGGACTCCAACTCTACTTTGTTCATGTAAGCTTCATCCACATTCTTCTTGATAAGGACAAATTCATTCTCCATTTCTGTTCACTTGTTGATCTCATCCTGATACTTACTCTTGAAGCCCTCCACCAGCTCCTGCGTGTTGCCAAGATCTGCTTCCAGCTTCAGCTTCTCCTGGCCCAGCATCTCCAGCTGTCTCTGAAGATTGCTGATGTAGCTTTAAACATGATGTCCATGTTGGTCCAAGCCATCTGCTGCTGCTGCTGCAGGAGGTTCCACTTGGCCTCCAACATCTTATTCTGCTGCTTCAGGAACTGTACCTTGTCGACGAAGGAAGCAAACTTGTTATTGAGGGTCTTGATATGCTGCTGCTGCATCAGTACAGCCTGAAGGTTGGGGTCTACCTCCAGCTTAAAAGGGCTCAGCATGCTCCGGTTCAAAATGACAGCTGTGATGCTCCCTGCAACCCCTGCCCTGCTGTCGCCTCTGACCAGACCCATGCCTTGCCCAGGCCACCCTGGAAGCTGCAGCAGCTCATGCCCACCAGGCGTAAGCCAAGTAGCTGATGTAGATTCCAGACCTGCTCAGGGGTAAGCAGCTGTTGCAGTTCGGGGTCCTGAGGTGGACATCTTGTAGGACTTCTGGGTGACTCCGATGGACACGGTGGAAGCTGAAGAAGCCGAGGACTGCTGCTTTGTGGTGGTCATTTTTATTCTTGTTTCATTTTTTCTATCAGTAATGTTATTATACACTGGATAAAGACTAAACATTTTATCTAATCCATAAAAAAAATTTGAGAGCAATTCCAGGATTACTGTATTGTCAAAACTGTTTACCAGCATCAAAATGGATTTTTTCACCTTTATGCATTTTAGTGTGTTGCTGTCAGTCATTCCCTGCATAAGATGGGCTGCATGTGCTCTGATTCCCTCCTGAGTGGAGTCTCTGGATTTCACTGATTAATTTCCAAATCGTAGGATACCTGTTTTGGATTCTGCTTGCATGGAGAATGTGCAACTTGACAAATTTTCATCCAGTTGTATTCTTGGTTGATCATAATATACTGACTAGTCCTGGGGAGGGAGACAAGCAAATTGCTAAGTTCCAGGAATCCTTGGGAGTAAAAATAGATGTATTTAAAACAGCGTGAGATAAGCCAAAGCCATTTGCCTATTGACTGCGGATTCTTTGAAGCACAGCAGGCTAGAAGGAACTCAAATTTGAAGTTGGTAGGGCTCTAATATCTGGCTTCACAAAGAAATTGCAGCTAAATTCTGAGAAACAGCTAAGAAAGAAAGTGAAAGTAGATTATCACCTTTAGAGTTGTAAAGATGATAAGTTAGGGCTCTAGATTGAGTGTCTTATAAGGGCGAGTTTTATGGCCAGAAAGCACTTCTTTTCCTGAAAGTTAATTAAGTGAAAAACAAAACACAGAACAAAATGTAGAGAGCAGCTGCATTGCTGTAACATTTCCAATCGAAACTTTGAGTCATGTTTTCTGAGCTTGTACTATCAATAAGCAACATTTAGAAAATGTCTCTGACTTCTCAAGACAAAAATTTTCCTGCAATGGGCTCATGGCTTTGATTGCATATTTTATTTCTTCATGGGTTGCACATCTAAAACAGGCTCTTTTCCTCCATGCACTCTAGAAAACAGAGCAGAGACAGAAAGTAGATGCACAGGAGGCATTAGCCGCTGTGAGTTCCTGGAGCTGCCACTACTGGCAGGATGGCCGGACTCGCTGGGACGAGGACAGCGTGGATAGTATGTGGGGCTCACCAGGAGCTGGCGTCTGAGCTTCTGAAGCAAGCGTCTCACTGTTCCATACTTCCAGGACTACTTCACAGCACACTGCTGGCTCTGCAGGTCTGGAAAATGCTTTTATGCTTTTCTCTTAGTCTTCTGACTAAGAGATTTGTGGCAGAAAAATTCAGAACACAGAATACTAGTATATACAGACAGAACTTTCTAGTTCAAGCCTTGCCTCCAAGGTCCCCCCTTCCAGTGGCCCTTGCTTTAGAAGCCGTTTGTTGGCTGCCAGGGCTCCTGACTGGCGGGTGAATTGGGTAAGTGATTCTCACAAGTCTGCGAGAAGAAGCCAATTCTCCTTTGAGCAATTATACTGCTCCATCTGGCTTGCAAACTCCATCCTTTTAACCAAATGAACAGTCTCCCTAGATCTCAAATTCTGTTTATCATTTTCAAGATCTTTTGTTGCCAATTTTTTTGCTCAAATTAAATAATGAATACATGCAAATAGTAGATTCTGTGGCACGGGAAGGGGGTAAAGATGAGCACGAAAACAAATGCTGGTGTTTTCACCATGTGCCTTAGAAGCAAGAGCACGGCCCACCCTTCAGAAACTCATTTCCAAGCCTGGGGGTTCTGCTTGGATCTGGCAGTGTGCGCCCCCCCCGACCCAAGTCGGGTCCAGTTGAAGTTTGTGTCTGTCATCGCGCTGACTTATCTTCATGCTGTGCTCACTGATGAGCGTCTGTGGCTATGCAAATTGCCTCTTTGTAAAATATTGAACTGCTTCCAGGCCAGTAGGTGACTGGTCTCTGCCTCAAGCCCCTCTGGGCCCACCTGCCGGTCAGGAAGTGTTTGGATGTTCCCAGGGCCCAAAAATAAAGGATCACTGCTTGGCACATCAGAGCACTTCCAGGAGCTTTCTTCCCATAGGGCCAGCACCTATGCTGATTTTTCAGCACTTGGGTGGTACCAGAGTGTCCATAAATAACATATTCAGTTTTTAAAATATTTCTTTTGATCATTTAGTTATTTTTAAATGGTTGTAGCTAATTCTCACTCCTATGTGTTATTCCATTGTATGATTAAATCAAAATCTATGCAACCCAGCATATATTTGGGTTGTTTCCATTTATTTGATATCATAAACTGCTAAGAATATTTTTAATATTTGCTCTCGTGCAAGAGTTTCTCTAGGTAATTTCTTCTAGGAGAGATGACAGGCTTTTGGGTCTGTGAGCCTTCAGGTTTTCTAGAAATGTCATTTTCCCCAAGATGGCTGAAATAAATTTCACTCCCATCAGTAGTGCAAAATAGTGCCTAATACACGATTGCCAACACCGGATATGGGCAGACTTTGTAAGTGTAAAATAAGGGAGTCCAGGTCCTGGTCCCAATCCCAGGTGTGATTCTTCGGGCCTGAAATAGCAAGTTAAAGGGTTTTAGGGGGGCAGTTCATGGGGGAGCTGCCCTCCTCTCGCAGAGCTGGGGGCCTGGACTGCAGTCTTGGAAGGAGCCACCAACAAGGACTCAGCCCCTGGCTGGCCCTGCTTTGGCCATACCTGCATTCCTAACACTAGGTCTTCCCCGGGCGCCTCCACCGAGACCTCCTTATCACTGGGGAGAGGGGACCTTGAAGTCACTTTTTCAGTCCTAGAGCCCTCCCAGCTGCTAGATCTGCAGCACTGGTGGGGACTTTTGTCCAGGCCCCTGCCACAGTGAGATGGCCCCTGTCTGTGCTGATGCCTCTGGGACCTGTGTCTGGTGGTGCCATCTCATAAGCGATCATGGAACAGGGTCCAGCCCTTTTCTTTTGTGCTAGCTTCTTGCTTATCCATTGCAGTGTAAAAGTTTCACTGAGATTTCCAATTTGGCTTTGATTGCCCTAATTGACTACTGTCACACCTGACAGTTCAGCTTAGCTCTTGGCAATAGCTAACTGGATTTTAGGCGTTACCCTACGCATTTATAAGATTGGATATTTTCATGTTTATTCACCATCTATGCATTCTGTTCTTTGAAGTTCTTTTTCAATAGTCTTGCTCATTTTACTAAAGAAGATTTTTTTGTTTTCTTATTGATTTGTAGCCTTTCTTCATATGTTTTTGGTACTAATTGTGATGGTTTGAAGCTATGAATCCTCTGAAAAATATGTTCATTCTCTGAAAAACTCAGTCCATTCTTGTGGGTGTGAGCTCTTGTAAATAGGAACTTTTGATGAGTTAGTTCATTAGGGTATGTCCCAGCTGAATTAGTATGGGTTTGAATCCTGTTATCAAAGACCTTATAGGGAAGGTCACAGAGAGAGAGAGTGAAAGCCAGAGGGAGCAGCCAGAAGCCAGAAGTCAATGGAACCCAGAAGAGAAAGAAGAAGTCAGGAACAGCCGCCATATGCATTTCCAAGGTAACTGAAAAGTCCAGGACCAAGGATTGCTGGCAGCCAACCCCAGGGGGCTACAGACTTCTGGGAGAAAACATCACCTTGCTGACACCTTGATTTGGACTTCTCCTAGCCTCAAAACCTTGAGTCAATAAATTCCCATTGTTTAAGCTAACCATTGCATTCTATTTGCTTCAGCATCCAGGAAACTAAAACAAACTACTTTTTCAATTATATGTTGCATTTTTCACCTCACAATTTGACACTTGCATTTCAATTTCTTCATGGTATTCTTTGATAGAAAGATTTTAAATTTTAATTGTATGTAAACTTATTAATATTCTTATTTTGGTGTTTTTTGTGTATAGGAAATTCTTCCCTAATCTGAAAACATAAAAATATTCTTCTGCATTATCTTACAAGAATTTTGTACCTTTACCCTTCATATTTAGGTCTTTCATTAATCTGTATATTTTTAATATGTTGTAAATTAGGGATATAATTCTATTTTTATAATATGAATAATCAATTTTCCTAGCACCACATATTTTTACATGTTTTCCTAACTGATCCTAATTGCCAGTCTGTCATAATGGAAACTTGAATATATGTATGGGTTCCTGTGTTCTTTTATTCTGTTCCACAGGTCTATGTGCCATAGTTTCTTAATTACTATACCCCTTATAGAAATTCTTGATACCTTGAGCAACAGGTATTACAGTATTATCATATTTACAGAGTTTGAAAAATTCATTTTATTGACGTATAATTTGTATATAATAAAGCACATCTTTTAAAGTAAATAGTTCAATAAGTTTGACCACATATACTGTGTAACAGCCATGGTGGCATCGATGAACAACTGCTTTAATATTTGGATGACAGGAAGGCTGTGATGCCTGAGACAAGGAAACAGATCTGGGAAGCCTTACAGTTACCATTCATTCCTGGGGTCACTTACAGAAACATGACCACATAATGTGGGGTGGGGAGCCCAAGAAGAGCATGGAGTGATTGCTGAGTTGAGGAGACAGAGATTGCAATTCAAGGTTGAGGCAGCTGGAATTTTCAGTACAGGGTACTAGAGGAGAGGGAGCTGCATAGAGAAGGCACTCCATGAGTCTATATAGGGTCTTCTTGGGATAGTCATTAAATATTAAGCTATTCATGTATATAGTGAAGCTTATACATGAGGCCAGCCTGAGAAATACATAAATCTGTAAGGCAAGCAATTCACAGAGCTCCCATGGAGCTGAGACATTTTCTTTCTGACAAGTCAGGGTAAAAGACAGCTGTGAACTCCTGCAGCATTCAGGGGAGAGCTCAGGAGGGCCAGGCTTTAGAAGCAGAGCTAATCCAGTCCTAGGGTATTCTATACCTCTCCAACCAGGCATAAGAATAAGCTTTGAAAGTATCAAAATGAACTGCAAGTAACTTAAGAGCTTACCAGAACAATGTCCAACAAAATTCAGTTCTTGACAATATAATTAACAATGCTCAGCATCCAATAAAAATTACTAGATCTACAAAGAGCAGAAAAATGCCTCACTTAACCAGGAGCAAATTTCATCACAGCAATCACCCAAGAATGACCGCAGATGAAGACTCTGAACACATGCTCAGGGACCTAAAAAAAACCACCTCAAAAGAGAGAAATGGAAGATGAAAAATATGGGATTTCTAAAGCGGAAAAATACAATACCTGAAGTGAAAATTTTACTGTATGGGATTAGCAGCAGGTTAGACACATTTGAAGGATGTCCTGTGGTGACAGATTCTCCTAGACTAATATTGAAGTGGGAAAGTTTCCTTGCTTTCTCCTTCTGTAAGGTATCTTTATTCTTCATTCATCCTAAATCCAGGGCTTGGTTATGTAGGATTACAGATTTATACTGAGATCTCTTATTTGTCTCTGCACTTTGGACAAGCTCTAACTTTATATCCTGTCCTGGCATTCTGTGCACCTTCAAACTGGAGGCTCAAGACACATTGATTTGGGATCTATTCTCTCATGCAAAAGAAAGTGTGAATGCTTGCTTACTTCCTAAGGTTTCTACTTTCACAATATTTTTAGCTTCCATGGATTCTTTACTTTTTTGCCAGCTTTGTGAATCCTGTGAAAACATTGTTTTCAGTTGTTTGAGTTGTTTTCATGAGGAACATTGAGGGTGTCTACTCCATCATATTTTCAGAAATATAACATCTATGGCAGTTTTTGAAAAGTATGTAAGATACTGAGTCATGCCAGCATGTGAATAATTTAATCTCAAGCAGGAGTGTGCATTTTCACCCTTTGCCTGATGTGAGCTATGGCCACATGTCCCAGGTCCTTGGGAATTCCAGGGAATAAGGGCACATCCCACTGGGACCAGTGGAGTGACTATGTCAACATAGAACCATACCTGCCCTCAAGATAAAATGCTGGTGTTACCAAGTGACTTGAGAGTAGAAGGCTATTGACAGGGTGAGTCGAATGCAGGATGGAAGGCAGAGGCTCATGGGGTGGGGGGATGTGTGCACAGAGGGTCACCCTAAGCCTGTGGAGTCAGAAGACCAGGTTTGCACTGACCACTCACTGTGTGTGGGATCTGGTCCAAGGTGATGGACTTGGGTGCCCATTGTTTCATTAACGGAGAAGAACAGGATCACACACAGTAAAAGCATGCTAATATAATAGATTGCAGTTTTTATAATGGCAGGCATTTCTGTAAGCCAGGCATGCACAATGTCACCTGGGGTGTAAATCAGTTTCGTTTTTTTTTAATTAAAACCTGCGGTGGTGTCACTCAGCCCAGTGCACCCATGCTGGCTCTCAGGTCCATATTCTGTGCTCCTGATCCCCACCACTGAGCCCCGCTCCAGGGCTCTGCCCCACCAATAGTTGCATCCTTCCTTCCTCCCTTCACTTGACTTTATGAGAATCGGGGAAAAACAGAAAACTCTGTTCCAAGGTGATAAATTACAAATTGTCATGGAAATAACTGGCCTGCCCCTTTCAATACAGTCTTCACTCATGTTTGGCTTGACCAGAAGCTCACCTGTGATATTCTGAATGTAGCTAAATTAGTGATGGCATGAGAAAATGATGGCATGAGGCAGATGTGGGGTTTTCTGATTCTTTGGGCACTTGCTCTCACTTCCTACAGACTGCTGGCCTCAACTTCTCGGGGACATTCATAGATGACTTAATTTTGAGAATCCCTTGGGGAAATCCCCTTAACAGTTAGCCCCTGGGACCCATGACACCATAATGCAGTATTTTCTCCTTTCTTTAAGAAAAGTAGAGGTGAATAGACTGTGACTATTGTTGTCGACAAACACAGGTCGAGGTCTATGTGTGCTTTATGGTCAGGAAAATGCATTTTAAGACAAGGCAGTTGAACGTGAAACATCTTTCTAAGAATTGCTTAAACTTAGAAATCATGTAGGCCTGATTTTAACGTTTTTATAAAATTAAGGAATTTATGCTTCAGTGTCCCAAATAATTAAATAAAGAAGATGTATTTGGTTGTGGATGCACAATTTTTACCCTGAGTGTACTCATGGAGGGGGAGAACCTCTCCTTTCCCTTCCCCCTTTCCTTAGCTGGGACACAGAAACTGTGGGGAAAATACTTTCTCTCTCTCCTGCCCATTCACCACATGATATTATGCCACTCTTTGCTAGTTGCAATTTCCTGCTTTTAGGGGACTTGGTACATCATCAGAGAAGGCTAACTGCTCTGAGGCAGCCCTGACTCTTAGGTACGAGGTTCCTGGAAGGGTGAAAAGCTCTGCCCTCTTCCAGGATCTCAGGGTCCTCTCCACTCAGTGCCAGATGGAGACAGAGCGAGGACAGAAGGTGAAGGAGTTCTTGGACCCTGCCTGAAAGTGACACCTGCCAAGCAGACTTGCATCACACAGCCAGCACCTACCCATAGTGCCCACCCAATGGCAGGGAAACTGGGATGTGCAGCCTTGCTCTGAGGTCAGGACAGAGAGGAGACTGTGGACACTGTTGAGTAACACAGGGACCCCTTTGGCCACCAAATAGCCATTTCATTTCTTCACACTCACCTCTCTCCCACTGAGACCACCTAAATCCTATCCAGCTCCAGGCGTGGCATCTCTGGGCAGTATGCACCTTTCTCCTCTGCTCTCATTGTGTCATGGGGTGGTATGACAATCTGAACTAAAGACAAGTCCCTACCCTTACCCAAAGGTAACAGTGACAAGGAAGGATGCAACACCCTCAGTTATGAAGAGGAAACATGAGAAAATCCATCCACTGGTGACGCCTATCAGCTCTGAAATCTCACTGCACTGGCTCCCTGCAGAGTCCTGCCATGGAAACAGAGCACGTTTCCCAAGAGAGAGCTCCCTTCTTTCTTATTACCGCGGCATTTTGATTTGCTGTGGAAGTTTCTCTCTTGACTCTTTTTCTCTGGGGTTACATCTGAGATATTGAATAATATCCCCTCCTTGGAGGCTGCTCAGGTTTCTCAGCCTTCTGCTGGGGCAATATGGAGGTCTGAAGTTGTTTAAACTCCTAAATGGTCAAAAGATGTCATTTGTTATTGATTGATAGGTTAATTGATCAGGCTCAGTTTTTGTGCTTTTTTTGGGGGGGGGCAATATAACTCCCACAGAGACTTTATATCAACTTGTCTGTTTCCTTTCTATCACCTTATTGTGCCAATGGCCACACATGAAGTTACATATATATTTTTTGTGTGCTGTATGGCAGGATCATATTGCGTTCTTTTTCCATGTGCATATCCCATTATTGCAGCACTATTTGTTGAATTTTTGTTTGTTTGGGTTTTGTTTGTTTTGCTTGTTTGTTTTTTAGGAAGTGCATGGACTGGGAATTGAACCCAGGTCTCCTGCATGGCAGATGAGAATTCTACCACTGAACTACCATTGTGGCCCCTGAAGTTGTATTTTTTAAAAATAAGTTTCAGTCTTATGTGTGTCTTTGATTTCTGGCCCACAAACCTTTCTTTGTAAAATTAATGGGGCCGCCTTGACTGTACCTGACATAGCAAGTTTGAGTGAAAACATTTTTAATCTGATTTTTGACAAAAGGCTGGGAGCTAGTGGACGTTTGTTACTCAATACTTTCCTCAGTCTCTTTCATACTCTTTTATGTCTACAAGCTCAGTTTTTCCAAACCTGAAAACTCCAAAATATTTTCTCATTCTATTCTCTTTCAAATAGGTAATGTTTTCACAAACTCAAGATCTTCCTCTAATGCCTTGCTAAATACAGCCAGTTACATACAGTATACACCACTGACCTCCTGTTCTTCAGTCCCATCTCCTGGAGTTAAAGCTCCTGGAGACAACTGTTCTGCCTTCCTTTTTATCAAAGAGATCAGTTTAATAAAATATTTTTCCCACAATAAAAGGGCTCTTCAGTTTTCTCTAGTCTGCTCTTTATTTTCTTGTTGTTTACATCTTGATTGCTAAGTTAACACTGTGTGCTTTGGTTTTTGTTGCAATGTCATTTTTTAATTCTAATTTCTCAATTTAGGCTAGTTTCTGCAACACACAAGTCCCAAAACTGTAGCTTTACTTAGGAAAAGTTTATGTCCTGCTTGTGCTACAGTCCAACATAGGGGTCTTGGTCAAAAGATTCTAGTCAAGTGAAAATTTAATCAATAGAATTTTGACTAACAAGGAATAATTGGAGAATGCAATTTTGACTGATTTCAAGTTTTATCTCATTGTGATAAAAAGAGAGTAGAGTGAGTCCCAAATTTGGCACCCTTCAAGCATAATGGGTGCCCACAAGATGCTCAATTTACAGTCCACATTGATGATGAAATTTTCCAAGATAGTGGACATTTTTCGGACCTGCACTGTGCAACATGGTAGCCCCTAGCTCTATGTGGCTATTAAGCAATGTAATGCGGCTGGTATAAACTGAGGAACTGAATTCTTACTTTATTTCATTTTAATTATTTTAAGTTTTAAGTAGGCACATGTGTTGGAGAGCATGCAATTATCAATGTCAAATTTTCAGAGGCAAGGGACACAGTCCTCTTTTCCTTCAGAATTTGTCATAAAATTTTCATAGAAGGGAGGCTGTGGCCAGGGGAATAGGGCTGCCTCTTCCTGTTTCCAATTTTAGATTTGGAAAAAAAGAATCTGTCTCCTGCTAGAATATTCTCTATGATACAAAGTAGGTCCACTAAAGATAGCAATCTATGATAAATGTGCACCAACTCATTTGTTTGAGTTGGTGCACATTTGTTCATTGGTCTTGATTTCTTCTCCAAAATAGAACTATCTAAGGGAGAGGAGAACTTTTTTTTATTAATGGCACCTCAATGTCATACCCTGGATTTGTACTTCTCTTCAAATGACTGTGAAACACACAAAGGAGATCCTACAAGAAAAACTCAGCTGAAAGATTTCCCCCAAGTCTACTTTTATGTTGGCTTCATAAAAGGCCATTTGACTGGGTTTTGAATGCCCTTTGACACCAGTGGAGTTTTCCAGCCTGGCAGTAGATACAGGATCTTATATGGAACAAATCAGTGGAAAAAATTTCCAAGTGAAAAATCCACTTTCTTAACAGAGGTGGAAAAATGGTGTGCTGTTGAGTGCAATCCTTAAATGATTGCCATCAGGTAATTTCCCTGATAGCTACCTGGCATTTCTTAGAAATAATAGATGATGTTCTCTGTAGCCATTCACCAATATCAGCAAGAGAATGAGAAACTTGCAGCCTTTTTTCCCTCTACTTAGTAGACTAGTTATAAGTTCCAAACACAAAGGGTTATTTTTAGAATTAGATCTGTAAGCACATTGTACCCACAATGGGATTTGAGTGAACTCCAATGCAGAAAAAGTCACTTTACAATCTGGAGCCATATCACATGAGGAAATGTGTTAAATAATACTTTTCTTTCCAAAATGATTGTGTCTTGTATAATTAGCTTCTTACCTCAAATTCATTTTCTAAAGTTACCTTCAACTGCAACTAGCAAGATCTAATTATGGTTAGGCAGAGGCCACATCCTCATGGTAGCTTCCACTTTCCTTTGTACTTTTCCGTAACAGACTCTTAAACTAGCACCTCTTCCCTTAGCCCCAGAGTCTGCACCAATGCACTGTTTCCTGAAGTTCAACTGTGCATGGATCCCTGTGACAGCTGCCTTTTGCTTTGTACTTTTTAACCTGGCACAGCTCTGTGAACATGGAGGAGACAGTTCCAGGGTGCAAGTGACCAGCAAAGGTCTTCAACTCTATATAAGGCGGTCCTAGATGAAAAAGTAGAGAAATGGAGAGATCAAGGTGAGTGTGCTCAGTCATGCTGCCACCAAAGACAAGCAGTGCACAGGGAGGAGCATGTCCTGGGGGTGCAGAATATTTCTGCACACCAGACTACCCCACAGCTAGATGTGGAGACCTTCCCTTCCAGCTCCACAGCTGGGAGCTCCCATAGGGAACCCACAAGACAGCAAAATTGCTTTCTCTGCACACAACCAGCCAGCCAATGCACAGTACTTGCCCCTGACCCCTGAGACTAGCTGCTGTAAGCATCTGGCTATTTCTCAGAGACTGGGAGGAGGGGGAGATGCAGAGAGGAGCTGGTCTGACAACAGGCCAGGGAAAGAGACTCATTGGGTCTACTACTGATTCCTTATCTCTCCAGAGACCTGGAGCCCTCCCATGTGCATGGGTGGAGAGGCATGGTCAAAGAAGTGAGCCTGAGTCATGCTGTGCCAGGGCACCAGGCATTTCCAGGTTAACTGTGGACAGGGACAGCTGACTTACCCAGTCCCACAGTCCAAGGTCATTCCAAGCGAGAGTCTGGGGCCACCAGCCCCATCTGGACCACAATTGGATTCTCCACTGAGGTGCACACTGCCCACCCCAAGCCCAAGAGTTGGTAGTTTTCATAATGCGCCAAGACCAGTGAACCTGGCATGAATTGCATCATGTTTCCATCCAACTCACCTGTCTGCTGCAGCTGGGGAGAGGTGGGCCTGAGGTGAAGAGAAGGTCCAAGAATGGCATCTGTTGGGAAGAAACAGAAAGTGCAGTCTAGAAATCTACCTATCTGTCTAGCTTCAAACAGATCTTCAAGTAGAATTGCATCCCCTGCATGTGATCTGGGCCTGAAATTACTGATGAACCAAGTGCAAAAGGAGAACTTTAATGCAAACCCAAGCAAACACAAAATCTTAGACAAGTAAGGGAAATGAACTTTCAAAATAACATTATCAACGTAACAAATGCCTTGAAGACAATAGAAAAATCTCAAAGCACATGAAGATGCAAACAGATATGACCCAGCCAAATGACCAAATTAAAACACTGGCAGAGACACAGAATTGGGAACAACTAATCAAAGATGTTCATAAAAGATCTCCTAAATAAATTCAATGGGTTGGCTAATGACATAAAGGATATCAAGAAGACACTAGAAGAACATAAAGAATGATTTGAATGAACAAATAGAAAAAATAGCTTATCTCAAAGAGATGAAAGATACTGTAGACCAAATAAAAAATATACTAGTGACACACAGAAGCAGATTTGAAAAGACAGGAGAAAGAACAAGTGCTTTAGAGGACAGGGCAACCGAATTCAAGAACACAGAAGAAAAAATGACAAGAAAGATGGAAAGACTGGAATTGGATCTCAAGGAAATGATGGATAACAAAAAGAGCACAAATATAAGAGTCATTGATGTCCCAGAAGGAGAAGAGAAGAGTAAAGGGCTGAGAAGATTAGTTGAAGAGACAATGGGAGAAAACTTTCCCACCCTAATAAAAGCATAAATATGTGAATCAAAAAAGTCCAATGAACTCCAAATAGAATAAATCCACATAGGCCTACTCCAAGACATGTACTACTCAGTTTCTAAATGTTAAAGAGAAGTGGAAAGTCCTGAAAGCAGCAAAAGAAAAGTGACTCACCATATACAAGGGAAACCATATAAGACTGAGTTTGGACTACTTAAGAAGCATGGAGGTGGGAAGGCAGTGGTATGATATATTTAAAGTCCTGAAAGAGAAAGACTCTCAGCCAAGTATTCTTTATCCAGTGAAATTGTCTTTTAAAAGTCAAGGAGAGATTAAAATTTTTACAGAGAGACAAAGACTTAGAGAATTTGTCAACAAGAAACATGCCCTATAAGAAATACTAAAGGAAGTTTTGTTGGCTGAAAACAAAAAAACAGGAGAGGGATGTCTGAAGAGGGCACAGAATGGAAGAGCATCAGTAAGGGTAACTTAAATGATAAAAAGACAGATGGAAAAAAAAAGAGAGATTGAGAGCAATATATAGATTTGACAAACAAAAACCAAAGGAAGTTCAAGAACTTCCTTTACAGTAATCACTTTGAATGTTAACATGCTAAACTCTCCAATTAAAACATATCATTTGGCAGAATGGATTAAGAAATATGATCCATCTATATGCTGTTTACAAGAGACTCAACATAAATACAAGGACACAAATAGATTGAAAGTGAAAATATGTTCCATGCAAGCTGTAATCAAGAGAAAGCAGGAGTAGCTATACTAATAACAGACAAAATAGACATTAAATGTAAATATGTCATAAGAGACAAGGACGGGCACTACATATTAATGAAAGGGACAATTCACCAAGAAGAGATAACAGCCATAAATGTTTATGCATCCAATCAAAGGTCCAATCAAAGCACATGAGGAAGATATGGGCAAAATTCAAGGGAGCAACAGATGTTTCAAAACTTCAATACACCACTCTCCTCTATAGATAGAACAATCAGACAGAGGATTAACAAGGAAACAGAGAACTTAAACAATATGATAAATGAATTAGCCTTACCATGCATATGTAGGTTGTTATACCCCCAAACAACAGAATATACATTCTTCTCTAGTGTTCACAAGGATAGATCACATGCTGGGGCATAAAACAGGTCTATATAAATTTTAAAAGACTGAAATTATTCAAATCATTTTCAAAGCATTTTTCTGACCACAACCTGGAAGCTGGAAATCAATAACCATCAAAGAACCAGAACTTTCACAAATACATGGAAATTAAATAATACACTCTTAAACAATTACTGGGTCAAAGAAGATATTGCTAGGGAAATAGATAAATAAATAGACATGGATGAAAATGAGGATACAAATAGCAGAACTCATAGGATGTGACATAAGTAGTACTGAGAGGGAAAGCTATTATCTTAAATGCCTATAATAAAAAAAGAAGAATGGGCAAAAATCAAGGATTTAACTGCTCACCTGGAGGAACTAGGGAAAGAACAGCAAAAGAACCCCAAAGCAAAAAGAAGAAGAGAAATAGCAAAAGTTAAAGCAGAAATAAATGAAATGGAGAACAAAAAAACAATAGAAAGAATCAATAAAACCAAAAGTTAGTTCTTTGAGAAAATCAATAAAATCAAATGGACCCCTAGCTAGGCTGACAAGAAGGAAAGAGAGAGGATGCAAATAAACAAAATCAGAAGTGAGAGGGGAAGTTGTTGCCATAGACACACAAAAAATCCTAAGAGGATACTATGAACAACTACACATCAACAAACTGGAGAACTTATATGAAATGAACAAATTCCTAGAAACACACAAACAGCTTATACTGATTTGAAAAGATGTAGAAGATCTCAACAAACAAACCAATCACAAGTAAAAAGATCCAATCAGTCATCAAAAAGCTTCCTATAAAGAAAAGCCCAGGGCCAGATGATTCCACAGGGGGATTTTATCAAACATTCCAGAAAAAAAATTAGCTATCTAACTCATTTTATGAAGCTAGCATCATTCTAATACCAAAACGGGATAAAGATTCTACAAGAAAGAAATACAGGTCAATCTACTAGTGAACATAGATGCAAAAATTCTCAACTAAATACTAGCAAATTGATCCCAAAGACACATTAAAAGAATTATACACCAGGCCAAATGGGGCTTGTACCAGGAATGCAGGAGTGGTTCAACTCAAGAAAATCAATTAATGTAATAAAGCACAACAACAAATCAAAAAGGAAAAATCACATGATCATCTTGATTGGTGCTGAAAAAACATTTAACAAAATTCTACATCCTTTTCTGATAAAAACATCTTTAAAGGTAGCAATCAAAGAAAATTTTGTCAATATCATAAAAGGCATATATGAAAAACCCATAGCCAGCATCATGCTCAACAGTGAGAGATCGAAAGCATCCCCCTTACGATCATGAATAAGACAAGGATGCCCACTGTCACCACTATTATTCAGCATTGTACTAGAAGTTCTTGCTAGAGCAATAGGCAAGAAAACTAAATAAAATGGATCCAAATTGGAAAGAAGGAAGTAAAATTTTCATTATTTGCAGATAACATGATCCTATACTCGAAAATCTTGAGAAATCTATGATAAAGTACTTGAACTAATAAACAAATTCAGCAAAGTGACGGGATACAAGATTAATATGCAAAAATCAGTAATGTTTCTATACATAAGTAATGACCTAACCGAGAAGACAATTGAGGAAAAAATTCATTCAAAATAGCAACTAAAAGAATCAAGTCTCTAGGAATAAACCTGACCAGGGATGTAAAGGACCTGTACACAGAAAACTACAAAACATTGCTAAAAAAAGACAAAATAGATCTAAACATGTAGAAGGACATCTGTGCTCATGGATAGGAAAGTTAAATGTAGTTAAGATGTCCATTCTACTCAAATTGATCTATGGATTCAATGCAATATCAATAAAAATTCTGACAACCTACTTTGAAGACTTGGAAAAGCTAGTAATCAAATTTATTTGGAAGGGAAAGAGACCTAGACAACTAAAAATATCCTAAATAAAAGAACAAAGTGGGGGGATTAACAGTTCCTGATTTTAAAGCTCATTATAAAGCCATTGTTATCAAAACAGTATGGTATTGGCACAGAGATAGAAGTATTGAACAATGGAATCAAATCAAGAGTACAGAGACAGACCACCAAATCTATGGTCAACTGCTTTTCAACAAGGTCCCCAAATCAACTGAACTGGGACAGAATAAATAGTCTTTTCAATAAATGGGCATGGGAGAATTGGATATCATTAATCAAAGGAATGAAAGAGGACCCCAAACTTATACCCTATATAAAAATTAACTCAAAGTAGATAAAATCATCTCAAGGTACTATAAAACTCCTAGGAAATAGAGTAGGGAAACATCTTCAAGGCCTAGTAATAGGAGGTAGCTTCTAAAACTTATACCCAAAGCACAAGCAACAAAAGAAAAATAGATAAATGGGAACTCCTCAAAATCAAATGCTTCTGTGCCTCAAAGGGCTTTGTCAAAAAGGTGAAGAAGTAGTCAACCCAGTGGGAGAAAATATTTAGAAATCACATATTACATGAAGATTTTATATCCTGTATATATAAAAAAATCATCAACCCAACAACAAAAGAACACACAACCTAATTATAAAATGGACAAATCTATAAATAGACATTTTTTCTGAAGAGCAAATACAAATGGCTAAAAATCACAAGAAGAGGTGTTCATTTGTTTTCATTAGCTGTTAGGGAAATGCAAATGAAGTCTACAATGAGATATCCATTCACCCATTTAAGAATGGCTACTATTAAACAAACAGGAATCTACAAATGTTGGAGATTATGTGGAGAAATCAGGATATTTTTGCACTCCTAGTGGGAATGTATAATGGTATAGTTGCCATAGAAGACAGTTTGGCGGTTCTTCAGAAAATTAAATATTGAGTTGCCCTATGACCTGGCAATACCACTATTTGGTATACACCCAAAAGAGCTGAAAGCAGTGACACAAACAAACATTTGCATTCTAATGTTCATAGTAGCATTATTCACAATTGTCAAAATATGGAAACAACTCAAGTGCCCATCCATAGACTAGTGGATAAACAAAGTGTGATATATTCATATGATGGGATATCAAGCAACAGTAAGATGAAATGGGATCACAAAGCATATGACAACACTGATGAAGCTCAAGGACATAATGCTGAGTGAAATAAGCCAGACGGAAAAGGGTAGGTACTGTATGATTTTGCTATTATGACCCTGGTAAAGGTAAACTCAGAGATTTATAATGCAGAATATAAGGGACTTGGAGATACACAGAAGTCAGAGATGGGTGAGCAGTCACCTAATGAGGTTGAACTTAAATGTAAGGGAATGGATAGATGTAATGGTATTCATTATTGGATTTATGAGTAATATTGCCATATTGGTGGTGAACATGATTGAAGGGGGTTGTATAGAGCCATTTATCCCACCAATTAACATTACAGATATAAATAAGTTCTTGCATGAACTACTTCAAAGACATGAATCTTGTACAAAGAGTCAATAATAGGGAGGTATGGGGGAAAAGTATTATTATGTGATATAGCCCATGTTTAATAGGGAGACATCAACAATACCATGGTAGCCCGAGAAGTAAATAATTGCGGGGGAATGAGGGACAAGCGTTAAGGGGAAGTTTGCATTTTATTTAGTCAGGCTGTGTTTATCTGTTATTTTTCTTTTCAGAGCAATGAAAATTGTCTAAAATTGAGAGTGTTGGTGATTGTTCAACTAAATGAGGTAATGTGAGACATGGGTTGCTTATTTCAGGCATTACTCATGATGCCCAGTGGATGGAGGTGTCCAGAGTACATTGACTGAGAAGCAGAAAGGCAAACTGTGGCATGTACATATGATGGAATGTTGTGTGGCTACAGAGAGGAATGAAGTAGTGAGGCATGAAACGAGGTGAATGAACCATGGAGACATTATGTTGTGCAAAATAAGCCAGAAACAAAAGGAAAAATATTGCATGGTCTCTTTTAGAAAACACTTACAAGAAAATTGGAGCCTAGATTGTAAGCTCTTATGGCAGTCACATTTAGTCCAGAGTTGTAGGTGTTACTTTTAGATTCTGAAATGCCATGGTATATGTGCATTTAGTTTGTTAAGGCTGCCAGAAAATGCAGTACACCAGAAATGCGTTGGCTTTTATAAAGGGAATTTATTAAGTTACAAGTTCATAGTTCTAAGGTTATAAAACTGTCCAAATTAAGGCATCCAGATAAAGATACATTGACTCAAGAAAGGAACGATGAAGTTTGGGAGTTCTCTGTCACCTGGGAAGGCATATGGCAATGTCTGCTAGCTGACTCTCCCAGCTTCTCATTTCAAATGGCCTCCCCAGGGACATCTTCTTTTTAAGTCCTGATATTTCCCTGGAACTTTGGGTACCTGTGTGGCACCGAGTTTTAACTCAGAGCTAGAGTTCTGCAGTTCTAGAAGTCAGCCTTGCTACGTACAACAACTGTTAAAAAACAAAAAAGAGAGCAGACTTCAATTAGAGATATGAATGAAACCAATCTGATTGGGACAAAAGTAAATCAGAACACAGGGCAAAAGATGATATTGCCTGCATTTTATAGCTTCATCTACTATATTGCACCAAAGGAAGAGAGGTTTATTTTGCCCAAAATCTAAAGTTTGTAGCACACAATTTTACTCAACCTGCCTGGATTGCTCATTAAAACAACCCAAACACATGGAACCTAGAATGGGAATGAGGGCTTGTAATTCTATACAGTTTAAAGTAATACCTGGTTACATGCTAGAGTATGTTAGGTAGATAACAAAAAGATATTGGCAAAGTCCCTTAAGGGGCTCAAGAAAAAATATGGAACTATTAAACTTTCCCATCTGGGAAACCCCTGATACACTCTCAAACTTTAGGGACTCCCAAGTTAATAGGCCAACCCCTTGCTCTTGAGGCTTGCTCTCATGAAACTTATTTCTGTAGTAGATAAGTTAAGTCTACCTACAGTTATGCCAAAGAATTCACAAAAATCTCTTTCGTTGCTCAGATGTGGCCTCTCTCTCTCTCTCTCTAAACCCAACTCTGCAAGGAAAATCATTAACCTCCCCCTTACAGGGACATGATGTCCAGGGGTGCAAGTCTCCCTGGCAGCATGGGACATGACTCCCAGAGCTAAACCTGCCCCTGCCACTTGGTATTAACAATGCCTTCCTGACTAAAAGGGGAAAAGTTTGGGAGAAGGCTCAAAGGAGAAGGAGGAATTATAATAAAGAAGATAAGATTTAACAAATGAATATGACTGCTAAATCATTATATTGATATTTCTTTTAGCCTCTAGTGTCTTGGAGCAGCTAGAAGGAAAAACCTGAAATTGTGGAAGTATAAGCCATACCAAACTTTGAAATTGGTTCTATAACTACTTGTTAACATGTACTTTTAAATTTATTGCTTTTTTTGTATATATATTTCACAATTAAGTATGCTAAAACATTTTTAAATTTCTTGGTCCTGCAGATTTGAATAAGATTTAACAAATGAATATGACTGCAGATTTGAATAAGATGATGATGCTTTTAAAATTTTATAGAAGTGCCCACATTTTTATTCACTCAGAAACTTGTAAAATACTATATTGTATTTTTTAAATGAATAAAAATTTAATTATACAAATTTTATGACAAAACATTTAAAAAAAAACCACAAAAGACAAACATCTCTTGACTTTCCACTGAGTTTCCCCAAAATACCACTGATGTCTCTATATTTCCCTTCATCTCAATTACTCCATTTTACTTTCCAACTTCTCTCAGCTTACACTCTGATCTATAAAATTTTTTAGTTCTCTATGTGTGTTTAATTTCTCCAAAAATTAAAAATGAACAAGTAGCATTTACATAATTGTGACTGTTAACCGTCTTTACTGCAAAGCTGTGAGGACTTTATTCTTTTCTGTGGGTCCAGGCTCAAGATTTGCACCACTTTGAAGAAAATGTTTCTACCATCAAAACCAAAAGGATTTTTCCTTCCTACAGTTTATCAATGACTTTACCCAAGCCAAGTTTTCATTTGCTTCATATTTGGGTCATGCTTTTCTTGTATTTCTTGTACTTTTCTGGTGCTGCTGTTGATAGTTTGTTTTTCCTAGCCTAATTTATTTTTGATGGGAAAAGGGATATGTGCGCATTCTTAACTGTGTCACTAAATCACTGAGCTCATCCAGCCTCTATTCATTCTATTTATTTCCTGGATCCTTTTCCATTCTCATCTCGAAGACATTCTTCTTGGAGCTCATTCATTTCCTGTTCTAACTTTGATGCTCTGATTGCAACTGACTTCCTGTGATTTAATTCACTCAAACCCCTGAGTTATTTCATCATTTCGTCTATTTCTTTTGTCTCATTTTTACCGTGTATGAACTCAAGTAACTTCCTCAAACAAAGAATAAACATTCCTGGCCTTATATGTCTGAAAACAACCTTGCTTTAGAACTATGATTGGATTTAGAATCCGAGGAGGGAAATGACTGTTAGAATTTAAAGCCATCTCTTATTTGTAGATAGACCTACTGTGAGGGTCAGACATTCTCGTCCTCTTTTCAGCAAGCCCCAGTCCCTTGGTTTATTAGAATAAACCTAATCCAAGTCCATTTCCCTGCTTGACTTGGGTTCCTGATTTTTCTACCAACTTGTGTCCCACATTGATCACTTCCTTTTGTTAACAAGGCTTCAAAATCTCTAGTAGCTTCACAGGCCTAATGAAAGACCAGAACTGATTCCACATCCTTGAAAGCCCCAGCATATATCTGACATAATCAGATGCACACAGATATGTGAAGTACAAATAACTCATGGGAACTAATGGGGCCTGTTCTAGTTTTCTAGTTGCTGGAATGTAATATACCAGAATCAGAATGGCTTTTAAAAAGGGGAATTTAATAAGTTGCTAGTTTACAGTTCTAAGGCCAAGAAAATGTCCAATTAAAACAAGTCTATAGAAATGTCCAATCAAAGGCATCCAGGTAAAGATACCTTGGTTCAAGAAGGCCGATGAAGTTCAGGGTTTCTCTCTCAATTGAGAAGGCACATGGCAAACACAGTCACAGTTTCTCTCTCGGCTGGAAGGGCACATGGCGAGCAAGGCATCATCTGCTACTTTCTCTCCTGGCTTCCTGTTTCATGAGGCTCCCTGGGAGGCGTTTTCCTTCTTCATCTCCAAAGGTCATTGGCTTGTGGGTTCTCTGCTCTCGTGGCTATGTTGTTTGTCTCTGCTGTCTCTGAATCTCTTATTCTCCAAAATGTTTCTGCTTTTATAAGACTCCAGTAAACCAATCAAGACCCACCCAAATGGATGGAGACATGTCACCTAATCCAGTTTAACAACAACTCTTGACTAAATCACATCATCCAGGGAGATGCTCTGATTACAGTTTCAAACATGCAGTATTGAATAGGGATTATTCCACCTTTATGAAATGGGATTTTGATTAAAACATGGATTTTCTAGGGGGCATACTTTCTTTCAAACTAGCACAGAACCTCTCACAAATTTGAGTTCCCTGATATGAACTTTGTATCATTTCATCTATAACCTGAAAGCAGAGGTCTCAGATACACAGGGCTCCCAAAGCATAAATGAAACATTATTCAGACTCAATATTTCTAAGAGAGTGAGTAGATGATCAGTCCCAGATGACGTTTCCAATTCCTGATCAACATTCAATTCTTAGTAGCACTTCATTTGATGATGGGCCATTGCTTTTTATTTTGAATCCCTGCCAAAAAGTTATAAAGGACATTGAATAATAAAAAATCATAATAAGAGTTTGTCTTGAAAGCACATATAGGAGAAACTATTGTATTTTAAATGACTCATGTGGTGTCTAATACAAAAAACCTGAGCTAGGGAAATGAGAGTCCCATTTTATAAACATTCATTTCTCCAGTAAATGGCAATGAAGTATAGTGTTAGTGGTTTTTGGCCTAAAATGACCATATTTTGAATGCCAATTTTACCCCCTAAAATTCACATGGCCTGAGGATAGTTACTATCTCAGTGCCTGAGTTTTTTCATCTGTAAAGAAAATAATATGCCTTCTACCCAGGGTTGTTGTAGGTTCCATGAGCTAATGGTGCCTGGCACATAGAAATAATAAATACTTTTATTTATTGGGGACTTTGAAAGGCCCTTGTCATGGTCAGGTTCATGTGTCAACTTGGCCAGGTGGTGGTACCTGTTTGTCTGGTTGGGCAAGGGTTGGCCTGTCTGTTGCGATGAGGACATTTCATAGAATTAAATTATGATCACGTCGGCTGCATCCACAGCTGATTCCATTTGTTACTAGCCAAGGGGAATGTCTTCTTTAATGAGTGATGCTTAATCTAATCACTGGAAGCCTTTTAAGGAGAATTCAGAAGAGACAGGCTTTCTTCCTGCTTCTCTGGTGAGCGTCTCCTGGGGAGTTCATTGAGACCCTCCATCAGAATCATCGGCTTCACAGCCTGCCCTACAGATTTTGGACTCTACATTCCCATGGTTACATGAGACACTTTTATAAATTTTATATTTATGAATACTTCCTGTTGATTCTGTTTCTCTAGAGAACCTGACTAATACAGCCCTCATTAAAAGCACTCTTCTTTCCCATCCTATTTCTAGATCAAATGACAGATAAGACAAAGAACTGGCAGATGGAGACCAGAATGTCTCCATGATCTCGGATGCACCTGGTATGGAACGTGCGTGTCCTGGTGAGAATCACCTCTCTTAGACAGGTGGCTGCACAATGAAGGTTGGGAAGTACTAGGTTCTAGCACAAAGACGCATGTGGGTTTCTGAGTCTTACTGCTCCACAGAGAAAGAGGAAGCAGTAAGGTCCCTGAGTCTTACTGCTCCACAGAAAAAGGAAGGGAGATGAATGTCCCTGTTCATCTTCAAACACACCAAACTGTAACACATTCTCTCTTCTCCTGGGGTGTGGTGGGTGGGAGAACCAAAGTGGGACCATGGGTGATAAGGCAAAGAACTGATTCTACCAAGGAGGAAGCATCCGGGGGGAGAAGGGTCGCCTTCTGAATATTGTGTGACGATTTATAGTGCATGACGATTGTCATGCCAGCTCATCTCTTGGACTACATGTGTAAGATTCCATGTAGGGTTAACAAAATGGATCCATGATGCAGTCAGAGAGAAGATGATTTTCTAAAGTAAATATGGAACAAAAACCACTTTAGTCCTCTGTGCACACATGCCCCTGCAAGAAACACCAGAGATTTGTCAAGTGTTAACAGTGTCCACATAGTTGAACTTCTGTGATCAAGAAAGCATATTTAAATTGGTTCTCATCATAATCTGTGGGGCACATAACTCAACTGTGAAATGACACATCACTTAATCACCTTGCTACTGATTACAGGTAGATAGAAAAGCTCAAAAACTTCTTATAATCACTCTGCATAACTAAACAACTACTGACTTAGGAAAACATTTAAAGAAGCATTTTGTCTCAACCAAAAGTTGACTAGGATAGGACAGCAACACAAGATGGCAGCCACCACAGGCTCTGGAGTAAAAGTCCCTCACAATTTCTGACTATTGGAGCAACTCAAAGAAGACCAAAAAGGAGTAGGAGATGGCACAATTAGCTAGGGCCTAGAAGATGATGAAGACATGACACTTAATGAGATGGGCAGGGATGATAACTGGGCCACTAAGAACAATTTATAAAAACCAAATATATAGCCTTAAAATAGAATGTGGACCTAAATACCTGGAAGCAACCCTCTTTGTAAGATTTGTAATAAAAATCAATATGAATGGAGTTAGTTCTAATGGAGTGGTGGAGCCAAGAGCCATATCAGTGCTAGTAAAATGGCAGAATTCACAAGCATCAAAGTTGTCCTTGCAAGAGCTTTAGCAACTAATGAGTTGCTAGGGAGTTTCTAAAGAAAATATGAAACTCCCTCAACTGCCTGAAGGACAATGTTACAGCGATTAATCAAAAAGAAAAACCACAGACCCTCCCTGCACCCCCTTTCAGTTTAAGCAGTCTTCATTGCCTAGATACGTCATGTAGACCTCAAAGTACTGGAAAGGAAGCTCCCATTCAAAGGCATTTTATCTTAAGATACTATAAATGATACTAAGTTTTTGTCCATTTGAAATATATAAGTTGTGCTATAACAAATCATACTGGCAAGTGTTACTGGTGTCTATGCAGTTTAACTGAGATCAAGAAAGTATATTTAAATTGGTTCCCATCATAACTGGTGGGGCACATCTAGCTCAACTGTGGAACTACACATCACACTATCACCTTATTGCTGATTACATGGCCTGGAGTCTCTGCCTTTGCCCCCTTGCTTCCTCCTTCCTTATCTCCCTCCAATAGCCCTCCAGATTGGGGTAGCTTGTTAGAATAAATGTGAAGGTTTCAGGTCACAGGCTGTGGGACTACTGCTGGATGTGGAGATGCTTCAGCTGCACTGCTTGGTTTCTTTTTTCAAGTCCTAAATGAGTACCCCGTCCCAATGCATCATCCATTCCCACTCTCCACTACCGCCCATGGCCAAAAAATAGATTGTAATTCCTGCCCCCCCCCCAACTCTGCTCCCCTCTGAAATTGGTGAATCTGGTGAAGAATTCTTTCAGGATTTTCCCCATATCCATCCCCCCCCCAACCCTTTTATCAAGGGGTGATGTTTTTTCTCTCCTCCTTCTCTTCCTGATGTTTCTTCCTGCACCATCACTACCCAATGCTTTCCATGACCCTTTCTTCCTTTGGCCAGGAGCTGTCAGGTAAGGTTGGAAAGAGTCTCTGGCCTCCCTCATTTAGTTTTGGAGCCACATTTCTTCATTCTCCACCAGGCTGGGAAATGAAAACTGGGACCTCAGCCCTCTCTGCTGTCATTGTTAGCTGATGCATTAACCTTTAGCTCATGTTTTACCATGGTGAAAAGAACCAGGGATACTCCAATCTGCCAGCTCTCAAAGTCCTTGGTAGTTAAACTTGGAGAAAGGACACATGAAGACACTTGTAAGAACACACAAGCCATCTGAATGAATTATTTTCTTTTCCTGTAATTGTTTCTGCTTTTAAAAATTAAAGAAGGCCCTCATTTCATCCTTGCAATCAGTTTGAGTCTAGTTTGGAATCTGACAACTGGACCAAAAAGAACCTTGAATTCAGTGCATGCCTTGGTTTTAGTGCTGCTACCTCTTATGGTCCTCTGCAGAGAGTAAGAAAGAACTCAGTGTGTACAGTAGATCCCTGAAATTGGCAGGCTTGCTTTCTGACAAATTGTTGCATTTTCCCACTATTCTGTTCAGGACAATTAAGTGCTAAAATGTGGATGCATACCATAATAAAAACAATTCACTGTTTCCTAAAAAAAAAAAAAAAAGACATCTTAAATTATATTAAAATAAACTGAATTGCAATGGCTGACCACTATAAGTCCATAATACAATTTTATAATTACTGCTTTTTGTAATTTTGTTTTGTGTCATAGGAGAAAAAGACTTACAAACACAAAGATCCATTTATACTGGACTTTCATCGTTACATTTGTCAGCACTGTTTCTTCACAAGGATTTGCAAAACCATCTGGCATTCTTTCCTTTTCATTCTGAAGGATTCCCTTAAGTATTTCTTGTAGGGCAAGACTGCTGGTGACAAATGATCTGTTTTTGTACATATGTGAAGATCTAAATTTCTCCTTTGTTTTCAAAGAATACTTTTGCTGGATATAGACTTCTTGACTGGCCTTCTTTGTCTTTTGAAAAGGTCTCCCTGCTGCCTTCTGGTCACCATACTTTCTAATAAAGCTCAGCTGTTAGTTTTATTGAGGATCCTTTAGAGGTGATGGGTCAGTTCTCTGTTGTAACTTTCAAGTGTCTCTATGAGTCTTTAGCTACTAATAGTTTGACCATGTTGAGTCTGGTGTGAATCTCTTTGAATGCATCCTACTTAGATTCATCAAGCTTCTTGGAAATGAAGATTTGACTTTTTTTTTTTATCAAATTTGAGAAGTTTTCTGACCCTGTGTCTCTTGCCCTTCTGGGCTCTCATGAAGCATCTGTGCACCTGTGTGACAGTGTCCCACCAGTCTCTGCAAGTCTCTTCATTGTCTTCATGCTTTTATCTTTGTTCCTCAGACTGGAAAATGTTCTTTAGGTCCTCTACAATTTCTTGATTCTTTCTTCTGCTAGCTTAAATCTGGTGTTGAGTTCTTCTAGTGATTATTATTTCTAGTACTGTAATTTTCAACTTTAAAGTATGTATTTGTTTCTTTTTATATTATCTCTAAGTTTTAGAAAAGATTTTCTTTATTTTTTGACCAAATTTATTGCTCATTTAAAGTGATTTTAAAGAATGCTTATTGTCATTAAATTCCACATCTCATAATTTTATAATTGGAAGAGTTGTAGGTTTACAGAAAAATCGTACAATAAGCACAGAGTTCCCAACAAATCAGTTTTCTATTATTAGTATTTTGAACAACTATACTTTCATTATAAGCGATGAAATAGTATTACTATAATTATGCTATTAACTATAGTCCATAGTTTATATTAGGGTTCACTGTCTGCATTGTATAGTTCTATATTTTCATTAAATTTTTATCTTGGTATTCCATAGAATCTAAAATTTCCCATGTCAACCACTTGCAGACACACAATTCAGTGATCTGAATTATCCTCACTCCTCTGTGGTCCCTCCACATCATCATTACCATAGTGTCATTACAAGACACTTCCATCACCCCGAAAGAAACTGCCCCAATGAAGCATTAGCTCCCTGCCCCCTTCCCCCTCCCCAGTTCCAGATAACCTGTCCCCAGCTCCGACTCCATGAATGTGCATTTTCTAATTTTGTCTGGGGTCGTACATCTGGGGAGCCTGAAACCATTACTCCTATCCAGACCTGCTAGGCTACTGGTTTTCACAGCGTAGCTGCAGCTTCAAGGTTGTTAGCTTACTGTTATGACTGATATTAATCCATATTCTTGAATAAATGCAAGCTCTCTGAGAAAAAGATGATTTTCGAAATTTTCGTCTGGTTCTCATTAGTTTCATGGAATAGTGGATTTTTGAAGTTCCTTACTCTTTCATTTTGGACGTTCGTTCTCCAACATTTTTTAATAACTTAAAAATTTTACATTTGCTGTTTAGTGTTTGACTTGGCATTGATCTTTAGTATGCTATGAAGTAGGGACACAATTGCACTGGCCTTGAAGCTGTGCCTCCAGGAGACTCCATCTCTCCAGCTAGCCCATCCACACCCTGCAGCCCAGAGTGAACTACACTGTGTGTGATCCCAATCCATTCACTCCTGAGGTGGTATCTGACCCTAGTAAGCTTGGGCTCTCTGTATTTGTCTCTCCAGTTTTCATGGTGGGGGTTTGCTCTGTGGCCTTGATTCTCTGATGGAGCTAAGAAGAGTTGTTGGTTTCTGGCTTTCAGCTTTTTTATTTTTGTGAGAATGGAAGGGACAATTTGCAAGACCTTTACATGTTGGACCAGAAACTGGATGTCTCCTCAATTGCTTTGTATACATTGATGTTTAATCCATCATCCTTGCCAAGTTATTGTCTTAACTCAAATTTACCTGTAAATTCCTTAGAATATTCTCTGTACATAACATCTGTGAATGACGGTTTTGTGTCCTCATTTCTTGTCACGATAACTTTTCATTTCCTATTGCATTATTTCTCAAAGCAATGTAAAGTGGTGCATAAAAGTGGACATAGTAGACATTTTTGTTCTGACATCCATGGGGAGGCTCTTGGTGCTAGGCTGGAAGCCTCTGTGCTCAGCTGCAGTTGGATGCGATTGTCCCCTGCATAAGGCCTCCCCTGGACCATCTCTTTCCATTTCTTATGGGTCCTTTTGTCCCTGGTTTCTTTTGCACTTCTTGTTATTGCCCTCTTTTCTTCATCTTCCCTTTTGTTGGTTTACTGCCAATTTCATATGGAACACTCCTTCTGGGAGCTTCCTGAGAAATGATTAAGAAGAAAAAAATTGATACTTTATGTGCTTGGAATTTTTTTTCTGCTCTCTTACTTGAATGATAATTTGACTGGATTTAGAACTCTTGTTTGGAGGACTTCCACCTCCAGCCGAGATGGGATGATTGGAGAGCTGTTTCTTTGGAACTTTGAAGAACTGTTCCATTTTCATCTATCTTTTAGTAGCTCTAGAGAGAAATTCTAAGCCTTTCTGATTACTGATCCTTTATTTGACCTCTGTCTCTCTTTGGATGTTTTATGGATGTTGTCTTTGTCCCTGTTTTTCTGAAATTTTATTATGATGCTTCTTGGAGTAGGCCATTTTATATCCCTCTTGCTGGGCAAATGTGGTACATTTTATTTGGGGAATATTTTAGGAATATGTGCCCTTAAGCACTAGGGGATTTCTGTATGATTTCTTTGATATTCACCTCCTTTATATATTTATATATATATTTTTTATTCTCAATCTTTGTGGAATTTCTCTTATTTGAATACTGAATTTTTTTAAACTTATCCTTTCATTTTATTACTTTTCTTCTATTAATTTCTTACTTTTATATTACTTTTCTACTATCTGAGAAACTTCCTTTACTTCATCTTCCACCATCCTATTGAAAATTTTATTTCTATTACCGTGGATTCAATTACTTTTTGTTTTGCTTTATTATTTGAATTTTAGCATCCAATTCTGAAATCTTTGTCTTGTAGATGGAAAATTTGGCTCATTCATATCCTAGAATCATTTATATAATTGAATCCATACCTGCTGTCCTATATTCTGTTTACTCTATGCCTTGCTTTCTCTCTTTCTTTCTGACCTTTTTTCTTAATTGATGAAATATTTTAAAAATTCTATTCAAAGTTCTCTACTTGACTTTTAAGTTATGACTTCTACTTCTATTCTTTTAGTGGTTACTTTTAAAACTGTGCTGGTTTGAAACTGTTATGTACCCCAGAGAAAGCCATATTCTTTTAATCCTAAACCAATATTGGGGGCTCAGTCCATTTGCTTGGGTGGGATCTTTTGATTAGTTTGTTTCCATGAAGATGTGACCCAACCAATTGTGGGTGGGACCTTTTCATTAAATGGAGATGTTACCCCACCCATTCAAGGTGGGTCTTAATTAGTTTGCTGGAGTCCTTAAAAAAGCTCACAGAGAGAGAAAGAGCTCAGAGCAAATACGGAGAGCAGACACCTAGACAGAGACTTTTGAACATGCTTGGAGACAGACAAAAGCTCAGAGAGGAGACTACTGGAACCAGGAACTGAAAACAATGAAGCCTGGGAGCAAAGGGCCAGCACACATCACCATGTGCCTTACCCTGTGACACAGAAACCCTGGACTGGATCGTCCCTCCTTGAGTGAAAGTATCCTCTTGTTGATGCCTTAATTTGGACATTTTAATGACCTTAGAATTGTAACTTTTAACTTAATAAATTCCCTTTATAAAAGTCAATCCATTTCTGACATATTGCATCCCAGCAGCATTAGCAAACCAAAATAGATTTCAGTATCAGAAAAGTGGGGTGCTGTGGTTTGTAAATACCAAACGTGTTGGAACAACTTTTTAAATGGGTAAGGGAAGATTTCTTGGAAGAGTTTTGAGGACTATAAAAGGAAAGGCCTAGAATGCTTTGAAAAGACAAGCAGAAATTGATGGTCTGGAAGATTCTAAGTTTCCAGAAAATGATACCACATGGGGCACTAAGCTGTGAGCAAAGGGTTTTAATGAAATGTGGAAGAAGTCAGCCACTACAGACAAGTAAGGATGGGAGATGGAATTATTCATAAGGGATTTGTGAAAAGTTCTATCATCTGATGGATATGACCCCTGTATGCTGCATGTCAAGTCAACAATTTTTCTTCTAAGACAAGAATGGTATAAATGGAACCATTGCCATTCTGGACTAAAAAAGAATAGAAAAAGGACAGATTGAAGGAAAAATTAAAGGCAGCACCACGGAAGGAGAGGTCTGAAGCCAAAAGAACTCTGTCCAGGAGTGTGGATCCATCCATTCATGTGGAGAAGGTGAGTTTGCCCTGAAGGCAGAGGGTGGGTCTTTTGCTTCATTTCTCAGGAACAATGTTGGGCTTCAGAGAAGGTGGAGCACATCCCTTAGGGATTGGAAGAGCCTGTTGACCATCCCATTGTTCTGAAGGGGTTGAGCATGTGCCCTGGAGATGGCAGAGAGCCCAGGCACTGCCCCAATGCTTAGAGAGGGTGCATCTGAGTAAAAGGTGGTCTCCCCAATGCCCCCTAATATTACAACCCACCTCCCAGAGTTTGTAGAGAGAAGAGCTGCTGGGTAAGATCTTGGAAAGGGTATGCACTTTCAGACCCTGAGGATAAAATATCATAAATGACTCTCAGACTTTGAAATCTAATGGAGTTTGCCCTGCTGGTTTTTGGAATTGTCTGGGTCCAGTGACCCTTGTTTTCCTTTCAACTCTCCCCTATGGAAATGGGAATGTTTGTCCTATGACTCTCCCTCTTTTGTATATTGGTAGCAGATAACTTTTCCTGTTTTATGGGTCCACAGCCAGAGTAGAATTTTGCCTTAGGGTAGACTCCTCTTATAAATGACTTTAATGAGACTTTGGAGTCTACAAAGTCTTTTACTTTGTATTGTGTTTGTGCTGTTACTGAATTAGTTTAAAGGATTTTGTGGTATTGTGATGGCATGAATGTATTTTGAATTGGAAAGAATATTTCTTATTGGGGTCCAAAGGGTGGAATGTGCTGGTTTGAAACTGTTATGTGCCCCAGAAAAGCCATGGTCTTTTAATCCTAATCCAATATTGTGGGGGCAGTCCAATTGTTTGAGTGGGACCTTTTGATTAGTTTGTTTCCATGGAAATGCAACCCAACCAATTGTGCGTGGGACCTTTTCATTAGATGGAAATGTTACCCCACCCATTCAGGGTGGGTCTTAATTAGTTTACTGGAGTTCTTAAAAGAGCTCACAGAGAGAGAAAGAACTCAGATCAGATACAGCTAGACAGAGACATTTGAATATGCTTGGAGACAGACAAAAGCTCAGAGAGGAGGCTACTGGAAACAGGAACTGAGAACAATGAAACCTGGGAGCAATGGGCCAGCACACATCACCATGTGCCTTACCCTGTGACAGAGAAACCTTGGTATGATTGGCCTTTCTTGAATGAAATTATCCTCTTGTTGATGACTTAACTTGGACATTTTCATAACCTTAGAATTATAAATTTTAACTTAATAAATCCCCTTTATAAAAGTCAATCCATTTCTGATATATTGCATTCTGGCAGCATTAACAAAACAGTAACATGCATAATCTCTTAAAAATACATATAGTGAGCTGCTTTCACCATCATTCCCCCCAATATTAAGACTTTAGAACACATTAACTTTGTTCACCCCCACTCCCTCACACACCATGGTATCTTCTGTTGTTATGAATTCTTAGAAGAGACTTTTTCTCCTTCTAAGACACCAACCTAGGTAGAAAATTCCCTTAAGATGACTGTCCTAATGAGTGGGGGGACAAGCTCTAATCTATCCTTCTTGTCAGATTTTAACCAATTTAGAGTACTGACAGATGATAGTCAGTGCCAGTTCCTGCTCTGCATCTTTTGCTAACACCATGAGATTTCTCTGTCTTCTTAGGTTGTTGCATCTCACAGGTGTAGATTAACCACGTCAGCAGTCAGAAATTCAGTAGCCTTGGGTTCAGCAAAAAAAATGCACCACTATAATTTCTAGCTGTCTTTTTACTTTTGGTTTTTGAGAATTTTCCTTATTTCTTTCACAAACACAGCTGCAATTAAAAAGATATTATAGATATTTATCCTTCATTCTTAAGATGTTCCTTCATCCTAAGACTTCATTCTCATTCTCTTTTAAATGAGAGGGTTTTTCTTTTTCTGAATACATCTTTGTCACATATTTCTAGAAATCGAAGTTTTCTATTTACATTTTATTATTTTGATGGTTCCATTTTTGCTTCCTTTTATATTTCTCCATTATTTCACTCTAATACCTTTACTGTAATTCTCTGCTCTTGTTTGCCTTGATGATTGTGCCAGTTTGAATCTGTGGTGGACCCCAGAAAAGCCACATCCTTTACTCTTCATTCAATATTTCTGGGTGGGGCATTTTGATTGTTTCCATGGAGGTGTGACTCCACCCATTGAAGGTGGACTTGCTTACTGGAATCCTTTAAAAGAGGAAACATTTTGGAGACAGTCCCTTTTTGTAGAGCCATGAAAAAGCAAGCAGATGCCATCATGATCTCCATGTGCCCTTCCAGCTGAGAGAGAAACATGAACTTCATTGGCCTTCTTGAATCAAGGTATCTTTCCCTGGATGCCTTAAATTGTACATTTCTATAGACTTGTTGTAACTGGGACATTTTCTCATCTTTAGAACCGTAAACTAGCAACTTATTAAATTGCCCTTTTTAAAAGCCATTCCATTTATTGCATTCTGGCAGCTAGCAGACTAGGACAGATTTTGGTACCTGAGGAGTGGTGCTGCTGTGGTTTGCAAATACCAAACATGTTGGAATGGCTTTTTAAATGGATAAGGGGAAAGTTTTGGAGGAGTTGTGAGGAGCTTGATAGAGAATGCCCAAAATGCTTTGAAGAGACTGTTTGTAGAAATGTGGACTCTAAAGATACCTCTGACCAAGCTCTAAACAGAAATGAGATGTGTGTCATTACAGACTGGAAGGAAGGCAAGCATAGTTTTAAAATGGCAGATTATCTGGCAAAATTGATTAGTGACTTTGGCTGGAAGGCAGATTTTAAAAGCCATGAACTTGGATATTTAGCAGAAGAGATCTCCAAATTAAATGTCAAAAGTGCAGCCTGGTTTCTCCCCATAGCTTATAGTGGAATGTGACAGGAGAGAGAGAAGCTGAGAACTGAACTCTTGGGTACAAAGAAACCAGAAGTTGATGTTCTGGAGTATTCTGGGCTTCTTAGAAGGGAAACCCCAGAGAATAGTGCCCCATGTGAGGATTTGGCTAAGTGTGGAACCAGCCAGCCATTTCAGAGAAGGCCAGGATTGGACATGGAGTTATCCAGGAAGGACTTGTGGAAACTCCTTATGTCTGATGGGCATGATCCAAGGCTACTGCCTAGAAAGCCAACAAGAGTGTTGTGGGATCTGTATAAAGAGAATCACTGCCAGTTGGGACTGAGAGGGACAGAGAAGGGACACATTGGAGGAAAAATAATTTCAGAGGCAAAGCCATGGAGGCTGAGGTCTGAAGTCAATAAGACTCAGGCCAAGAGAGCAGACCCACCCAAGTACTTAGAGAAGGTGAGTTTGCCCAAAGGCAGAGGATGGAACTTTCAACTCATTGTAGTGGAAGTGTATGCTACCTCAGGCCTCGGTGAGGGTGAAGCACATTCCTTGGGGTTTGGGGAGAGCCTGGCTGCCACCACATGGAGAGGCTGAGCATGTGCCCTGAAGATGACAGCCCTGATGCTTGGAGAGGGTGGAGCCAAGAAAAAGATGGTCTCCCCAGTGTCCCCTGAGGTTACATTCAGAGAGAGGCAAGCCACTTGTAGGCCTTCGGAAAGGGTGGGACTGCCGCTTTCTAAAACCCTGAGGATAAATGACTCTCAGAATTTGGAATCTAATGGACTTAGCCCTGCAGGTTTTCAAAACTGCTTAGGTCCTGTGACCCCTGTGTTCCTTCCTCCCTATGGAAATGGGTATATGTATCCTATGAATGTTCCTGTTTCATATGTTGGCAGTAAATAACATGTTCTGAGCTTTACAGATCCAGAGCCAGAGGAGAATTTTGCCTCAGGACAGATCATACCTATAACTGAATTGATGAGATTTTATACTGTTTCTAACTTTGTATTTAAATGTATTTTTACTGAAATGGTTTAAGGCTTTCTGATATTGTTATAGAATGAAAGTATTTTGCATTTGGAAAGGACATGTCTTTTGGGGGTCCAAAGGGTGGAATGTGCCAGTTTGAATCTGTCGTGGACCTCAGAAAAGGCACATCCTTTAATCTTTATTCAATATTGCTGGGTGGGAGCATTTTGATTATTTCCATGAAGATGTGACCCACCCAATTGTGGGTAGTAACTTTTGGTTAGATAATTTCCATGGAGGTGTGTCTCCACCCACTGAAGGTGGAGTTGCTTACTGGAATTCTTTAAAAGAGGAAACATTTTGGAGAGAGTCCCTTTTTGTAGAGCCACAAGAAAGCCAGCAGATGCCATCATGTTCACTATGTGCCCTTCCAGCTGAGAGAGAAACATGAACTTCATTGGCCTTCTTGAACCAAGGTATCTTTCCTTGAATGCCTTTTATTGGACATTTCTATAGACTTGTTTTAAGGTATCTTTCCCTGGATGCCTAAAATTGGACATTTCTACACACTTGTTTTAATTGGGACATTTTCTCATCCTTAGAACTGTAAACTAGCAACATATTAAATTCCCCCTTTTGAAAGCCATTCCTTTTCTGGTATATTGCATTCTGGCAGCTAGCAAGCTAGAACAGTGATACTCTAATCATTGTGCACACTTGTGGTGAGCAGGAGAAATAGTGCATTAACAGCTTTACAAATTCTGAAGGACCATATTTATACCACAAACATGTACCAGGGGTTTCTTTCATGCCAGATACTTTGCTCTTCCTTTTCAAAAGTTACTTTGCTCTTTACAATGATCTTCACTCTTCACCAAGCACTGAAACAGGGGAGGGAAGAGTTAACTAGAGTCCCAGGACTGCAGGGCCACATGCCTGGTGCATTGAGCTGGGATTTGAACTTGGGTCTCTTTCCACTTGACCATATGGTCCCACCGAGCTCTGCACCGCACATCAGTGTCAGTCCACAGGCAGGGTTCTGAGCACCATGACTCCTGATCAGCCTCCCTGAGTGCATGGCTTGCAGGGTAAAGGACAATGAATGCAAATGAATTAAACAAGGTGGTCACAGTTCTCCAGTTAGTTACAGGAATGGTAATCATTTTCCATCTTGATCAGGATTCTTTCATTGAACATGACAATTTTTACCACCATCTGATAACATGTAGGAAGCATTTTAGATAATTTAGAGTCATTTATTTTAACTTTTGTATAGTAAATACCCAGCCCACACATCAGTAAATACCTGAAACATGGAGATGAATTTAAAGTATAGGTACTGGAAGTGGTACTTATTTCAAACAACGTTTCTGATGAAAGATGGTTATTCTAGTCACACCAAAGGAAGCCTGGGGTGCTTCTTAAGTGGTCTCTGCAATAAAAAACTCTCCATTTGTCAGAAATGAAGTACACTTGTACAAGCTGATTTGATAGCGCAAAATGGACCCAACAGGTGAAGAATTTTAGTTTTTGTTAATTTTTAAAAAAAATATTTATTAAGGAGAACTTGATTGAAATTCTTTGATGAGTTTGATGGCACTAACCAGCTCTTCTACGAATAGATTTTCTTCAAATCAGAATTGAAATTTCCTCTTCTTGCATGGTTAACATTTAAGTTACTGAAATGCATGCTTTCTGATTAAAATTTTGCTCTTCAGCAAGAAAGGATGATTCTAACATTTTCTCTGGTGCTTTCCACACTCCCACTTTTAATATCCCTTTGACATGTACCTTGCCTCCTCTTGTTTCCTTACTGTTGCTAAAATAAAAGGATGAGTCATTCCAGTGGAGCTGGAATGGAAAACTCATATGGATTTTCCAAGATTGAAAAATGTACCGAGCAAATTATTAGAGAATGTTAGAGCTTAATGAAATAACTTTCGATGACTGGGAAACATCGTTTCATCAGATCTATGGGAAAGTTGAAGGCCTGTTTTATGCCACTGCCAGAGACTGTGTCTGCTGGGGATTCCAGAACATATGTCTTCCCATTCTACCTTAGTTGCATTTGAAAAACAAAACAAAACAAAACAAGAACAAACAGTAAAAACAAAAGGTAGTATAAGACTTACCAACAATCTTTAACTTAAAGATAAAGTATAAGGTTCAAATGGCTCTGGTAAGAGAATCAGCAAAGGAAGTTTGAGGTTTTGTCTCCCTGCAAAGTTTGCTGCACACTCACCATGGATACAAAGCCTTTGGCATCTGTGGTTAGACTCATCCACTCCCTTATCTAATGACCGTGCCCACAAATCATATAACATCCAGTTATTGCTTTTGTTTATGTGTGTCTAGGGCTAGGGAAAGGGGAAGGGACCAGTAGAACACTTATTTAAACCTCAGTGGAGAGATGGGCAGATTAGGACTTTAAAAACTCATTAGAGTCTCATCCAACTAGAAATGTGTCCTTAGATCTTCTCTGGACCTCAGCTTTCTAATCTATAAAATGTGGTAAATAGTACCCAACATATTGCCCTGAGTTTTGCATAGTATATATGAGACTGGAAAAGTTAATATTACCCAGACCAGGTATGGTAAGATTTCATTTACAGAAAGGCTATAAGCGAAAAGACTTGTTAAGTCTCTTCAGTTATTTTGTGATAAAACTCATGTTAGAGACCTTTTAAATATCTAATTTATTTTTCTTGATAGTACTAAAGACTTACTTTTAAAGCCAGGGCATTTTA
>PVIY010021655.1:0-42085 GCA_004026745.1 Myrmecophaga tridactyla
GTTTCGTAATTTTGTTGCAGACTGCACATTTTAATATTTTAAAGTGTTAACTCTGGAATTTAGTCCCTGGGCTATCTCCTAAGTTTGTACACAGTTGGTGATATTGTAGATATGCTAGAATGCCAGGATCTAATCAAAACAAACAAACAAAAAAACAAGGCAAGCAAAACCTTTCACTCTCTTTGCACATTGGCTCAGCTTTAGCTGATGGTCTTGTTCAGAGCTTAGTCCTCCTATCATGCAGATGAGACTAAGGCTAATGGGAATTGCAGGGTCTTCTGTCTTACCTGTACCTAAGTGGAGCCAGAGCCAGAGAGCCTGCTTCTTCTGGGCCTGTGCAAGAGGCCCCAGGAATCCCCCATTTACCATCCATAGGAGTTTATATGAATGCCCCCTCTACTTTCTTTGGAAAAGGAGGAGTCCTGCATGCTTTTCATGTGACTTAATGCAGGTGATCCTTTGCCCCAGGCCATTTCAAATTAATTATTTCTCCCTGTGCCCTACCTGTCTGCAAGTGGCTTCTGAGCCATTAGGAAAAACTGAGAAGATATGCAACAGATACATGTCCAGATTCAATCTCTCAAACTTTCACCAGATTATTTGACACAGACATATATGCACACAGAGGCTACTCTGCCCCCTCTGGGACTGTGCTACAGATCCATAATGGGTGTGCAAGCTGGCTTTTCCCTATGTGGAGCTGGTAGGGGAGTGGGGAGAGAGTCCAGCAAGGGTGCCAGGAGCTTCTTCTATGGATGTTGAAGTTGTGCTCTTAATTCACCACTAAGGTGAGGCAACTGTTTTCTGTAATTTTGAGAAAGATTATTGTTGTTAAGATTTGGTTTGGGACAATGTCTGCCCTCAGATAAGTCCTCCAGGGATCTGAAGTAGCTATTGAAGTTCGCGATCTGGAATCAGACCTCATGTCCCCACCCTGGTCCCATCAAGCTGCTCCAGTAGCCAGAGCTCCAGTCCCCACTGCTGAGGCCAGGAGCTTGGGGGAGGAGCCTGGTAGTAGCCGCAGGGAGGGTGAAGCTCACTGGTCTTTCCCACCATTTAACAGCCTCTTCCTCATGCTCCTTCCTGGAAGCTGCACAGTGGTCTCCTTGACTCTTGAGTTTCAAAGTGGTTGATTCAGATAGTTCTGCCAGTTCAGTAGTTGTTTTGGGGGAGGGACTGATTCCCAGACCTTCCTACTCTGCCATCCTCCCACACTCTCTCAAGAATGGATCTTGGTCCAATTACTATAGTGCTTTATAATTGGAATGAAAGTCAGACAGAAAGAGAGAAAGCCACAGAAGAAGCCACTGAAATCAGTGGGGTCTGGAAGAGAAGGGAGAGGTGAGGAGATGCCACCCCATGCATCACTGTGTAACAGAAAGGCTAAGCACCAAGGAGCACTGGTGGCCAGCCCCAGGTGCCAGTCTTCTGGTAGAAAGCATTGCTCTGTTGATGCCCTGGTTTTGGACCTCTCCTAGCCTCAAAACTATGAGCCATAAGTACCCCCTGTTTAAGCCAGCCCATCACATGGTATCTGCTTGAACAACCAAGGAAACTAAAGCAGAAGGCTTCCACGAGAACATGACATATAAGCTGAGGCTTAGCAAATGAACGTTGATTATGACCAAGCACTAGATGAAAGTAATTGTTCAGGGATATGGGAGATTTACCCCCTGCAGTTGGACAGGCAAATTAAAAATAAAACAAAAGCAGTATTTTGCCTTGGAAAATATGCATAATTTATTGTTTCTGGGCCCATGAAGTCCTGGATAGGGGTTGAAGAAACTCAGGACCAGGAAAGTGGGCAAGTGTTGAGGTCAGGGGGGATTTTGTATGCCATTTAAGGGGTAGTAACTTTATTGTGTGATGATGGGACATCACTGAGGGCTTAATCTGGGGTAAAAATATTGTCATGTTACCTGGAATATCCTGGTTGTTCTTAAAGGATGCAGTGGAGGCAAGAGTTCTAGTTGAGAAGCTGTTGCAAGAGTCCAGGTTTGAAATAACAAGGTCCCCGGTAGTGAAACGGAATTCATGACAGGAGATACCAGTATGGGTGTGAGGGATATTCAGGTCACCAATTTGATAGGATTTGGTGATCCATTGAGCAGGCTGCTGGGAAAGAGAGTGGGAGGGAGGGATCAGTGATATTCCCCATGTTTCTAAACAATGAGCTGGAGAAATAGGAGGTAGCATGTTAAATTCCAAATCCTCCCCAGGTAGAGATAACAACTTTTTTGCTTTATTCTTGAGGTTGATAATTACATAAATACAGATTCAAGTAGATAAATCGTTCATCTGAAATCGACCACCAGAAGAATTTTAAGAGGTTTGCCTGTATCCCAAATCCCCACAGATTTTTTTTTTAATTTTTAATTTTTTTTTTAAACATAACAACGTACGAACATGAACATTCTTACTGTATGATCATTCCATTCTTGGTATATAATCAGTAACTCACAATATCATCACATAGTTGTATATTCAGATTTTTTTAAAATAAAAATAGCTCATGTTGTGAAAGGCAGAGACAGAGGAAAGAGAAAAGCAGTGAAAGCAAAACAGAACAAACCCACCCAAAAAGCATAAACAATATGACAAATTAGCCTCGATAGAGTTTTGAAAATAAGCATAAATACTCTAAACATTTCTATTAAAATTTTTAAAAAGCTCTCAAATTGGTTCAACCAACCATGACCCCCTGGATATCCTGGCAGTGGCCGAGTCAAGCCTCACTCAGCCTTCCTCTGTCTTCAGTGAGTGCCCCAGTTGGTCCAACCCCAGAGCAGCACATCCGTATTTGGGCACGTTTCAAATTCCCTGTCCTAGTCAATGGCATGCCGATGTAAGCAGGTTGCACAACCCAGAGACCTAGGAATCATTCTTGACACCTTCCCATTCCTCACTCTGCATATCAGATCTGTTACCATCCTGACCGCTTTACCTCTGAAATACCTCTCCCATTTAACTGCTTCTCTCCTTTCCACCATCCTCAAGTGCAGGCCAATCTACTGTCACCCATCAGCTTCTTAACTGGTTCCAAACTTCCACTTGGAACTTTTTACTCTTCCATTTATAAATACATTTGTTAAGGGCCGGGGCTCCATTATGAGAGCTGACACTCTCTTGGCTCAAGGGATCCAGAGGTGACTAAGACAAAATCACTGCCCTGCTGGAGCCTGCCTCTCGGTCTGGGAGACAGACAAACTACAGGTGCTCCTAGGGCTCAGTACCAGGGAGTGAGGCACTGGGACGGGGGCAGGTGCCAGCCAGGTGCTCCGTGTTTGATAGGGTGGCCCCAGTAAGCCTCTGAGGAAGTGACCTTTGAACAGAATGACCCGATGACATGGACCCTGCTGAAATGCAGGGAAGTGTCTTCCCGGGCAGGCAGAGGGAGGGGCTGGAACGAAGACCCCGAGGGGGAGCAAGCTGCTGTGTGAGGGGCAGCAGGACAGAATGCCAGGACAGAGGAGCCAGAGAGAGAGAGAGGGGCATCCAGGAGGAAACCGTACAACTCATTTGGGCCCTGGCAAGGAATGTGGACTTTGATTTTCATTTTTCTGAGCGTATATATTTTTTCTCAAGGGAGTAATGCTATGATTTACGTTTTTAGAGATAACTCTGGATCCTTGAAAAAGACAAACTGTTGGAAAATGAGAGTAGAGATGTTTAGGGAGCCGTGGCAGAAGTCTTCAGAGGCACTGTTGGCTTGACCCAGGGAAACGCGGAGACGGTGGGAAATGGGTCAACTCAGGATGGGTTTCAAAGGAGCCCCAGAGAACTTGAATTGGAGCCAGGGGGTGAAGGAAAAGGACTCTGCACTGCATAAGGAGAGACTAGAGTGAAACAGTGCAGCCACTTTTTACAAGTATGAGACTTGGTGCCGGGTTGGGGGAGGATGGATTTGTCATGGAAGCTGAAATAACTAAATGGTATTCTTGAAGTTCTTTGCTGTTATTGAGGATAGGAAGATATCATTATCATTTATACCAAACAATTTCATAGCAACAATCTTTTAAATGTCTTCATGCACTTATATGCTTTATTAAGTGGAGTCTAATTAAGAAATTTGCTATTTCTTTTCTGCTTGATGTTCTTATCATTATTCTAAACATCAATTGTTGATATTCAGGACAGTGCCATAAGGCACAGAAGATGGAGGAGACTCCACCTAAAAAGAACTGACCACAGGGCTTGTCTGACCACAAATTGTCTGCAAAGGAATGAGCTCTCTAATGTGCGATATGCTTGCGATGGGCTGATTTTGTGGAATTCTCTGAGAAATGTTTCCTGCTTTTTCCCAAGATGATGAATCCCTAGATGAAAATGTAACAATTTTATTTTTATTCCAAAATAATATATGAATACATTTTTATTGTTTAAGATTCCAACAGTACTTAAATATTCAGAATCCGGAGATGGATGTGCCCCTAACCCCCTCCCCTTTTAGTGCCCCCACACCGACTGCAAGAAGTACAGCTTTGAAAATGTTGATATGTATTGCCCTGCGATTTTTCTATGCATTTTAACATGTACTTCACATCTTCATTTTAGTTCTTCTTTCATAGCTATTTATATCACTGCACATACGCAAATGCGCATCTTTTCAAAATAAGTGAGCTCACATTATCTGCAGTGTTACACAACTTGCTCTTTTCACTGAATAACATGGTGGGGTCTTACTTTCACATTGGGAAACATACATTTGCTTTATTATTAAATAAATAAAGGTTAAAACAAACATAATGGAACAAAATCTGCCTCGTATAGAATGGATAAACCATAATTATGTAATGGTTTCCTAATGATTTATGTTAATTTTGTTTTCTATTATTTGATAGTACAAGCATTCCTACAAAGAACATTATTTGCTGTATAAAATTTGCATATGTGTGAGTATGGTTTTAGGTTGGTTTCCTAGAAGCAGTGTTGTTGAATCAAAGATTTTGTACCTTTTAAATGATGATAGACACTGACAAATTGTCCTTCAAAAAGGACTGCTGATGTAAAATTCTATCAGCAGTACAGAAGAATGCTCGCTTATCCAAAGGTGGTGATTCTAGATTGCTATATTACCGTAAGTTATTATCAATATTATTAATTTTATTATTATTATTGGGGGGACGCAGGAGGGGGTGGGGAAGAGAGGAGTTAAGATTTCCATAAGCACCGCCAATGTTTCTAAACTCATTCTTCATAATGGGCAGAGATTTTTCTCTGTCTTACACACTAAGGGCTTTGCAAATACAGTTTTCAAACTCTCTCTTTCTAGCATGATTGCTGTTTAGAATGCCTTCCAACCCAATAGTTATTTAAAAGATATTGTAAAGCTTTCCAAGATAGTCTACATTATGCGTAATCTCTATTTTTCACTGTATTATGGTCTGAGAAGATGTTTGTTATTTATTGAGCTCATTTTAGGGTCATGATGTATGGGTATATTTTTCACATGCTTTTGAAGGAATGTTTATTTTCTATTTGCCATCTATGGTGCTTGAGTTTGCATGGTGGGGCTTTCTGTTTGCAATGGTGTTGTTTTGTTTACTCCTTGATACCTTTATTTACTTTCATTTATCTCTTTGCTTTGTCAAATACACAGGGGTGGCATTAAATTCTCCAACGGTGTTTATAGATTCTCAATTTCTTCTTGTGTTTTTAAAATAAGTTTTGTTTTAAATATCACAAAGCTATGTAACCATGTAGCCACTGATACTTAATGTTGTAGTGTTCTCATGGATCAATTAGTATATTTCATTTTGTCTGGTTTATAGTTTTTCTCCGATTGCGTTGACTTTTACTTCACCTTATTTTAACGTTTATCATATCTTCTTCATTTTCTTAATCCATTTCTTGGCATGTCTTTTTCCAAATCTTTTCAATGCCGTGACATGTCTCCTCTTCCCCCTCCTTTATCTTTGTCTTCTTTTTTATTTATCCTGTTTGGCCTTAGAATCAGAAAATTTGCATCTTTTTTTTTTTTATCAGTTATTTGTTAATGCTTTCCTATTCCATTCTCTGTTCTATCTGGCTGGATTTCTGGATCTCTTTTCCACGTCTTTTAATTTCACTGACAGATTGTCCATCTATTTATTCCCTTTTATGCAGACTAGGAGAATCCCTTGACTATATCTTCCTAACTAATTTTGTCTTTTCTATTTGTGTGCATTCTGTTTCTCAGCCTGATTTTTCTGATTCTGAATACGCCAGTTACCTACAGCTATACCCCGACATATACCCATTTGAATTTCAAGAATTCTCAGAACTCAGCTGATGAATATTCCTTTGCCTTTGGACTTTGTATACTCCAGGAGCAGCAGCTCACCACAAGAGAGGAAGCTGCTTTATAGGAGATGTAGGGGGTGTTTATACGGTCTTGACTAAGAATAGTCAATGTTTCCCCATTTATGGCAGTGAAAATTTCATGCACCATAGATATATTTTTTCAATAAGTGTGATATCATTTACATCAATTTCATTTGTTATTTTGTCCTTTTTCAGTTAAAAGTCAACATCCTGAAATTTTACTTTGCATTTGTGCATTCTCTTTGCAAGTATTTAATAAGTGTACAGTATATAGTAAGTACGAAAGCGTACACAAAGTAGCAGCCAAGTTATAGACTAATAAAAGGAAAATGCTTTGCTACACCGTCTAACAATAACCAGGAAGAACTATTGTAACAATTGCCTCCATTTTAATGGGACTTGAAACTGTTTTAGCATAAAAATGTTTCAGTTTAGAGACTAAGGAATGTATACCTTTTTTTTTTTCACTATTGAAACAAAAGCAATTACCAGAAAGTTTTGTTTTCCTTTTAGAGGAAATAATTACTCTCCTAAGATGGGAGGAAATGCACATATATTCTTTTCTCTATGAGCTTTTTTCAGTGTTTTAACCAACAGTGAAGCTTAAGAATAGGGCTCCTGCTGTCTTTGGCAGTCTTGGCTGTGCTCTCCTCTTTGTCATTGCCGTGTCCTTGCCCACCCTGGTTGCCTGCAGTGATTCCCCGGGAGGGACTGACTGTGGGCATAGAGGGTGGTGATCACCTACCCTCTGGGTGCAGGGACCTCCTTCCTGAGGCTTGAGAGCCACCGGGCTCTCACAGCAGTGCCCTGCTCCTGCTGTGTCACTCTTCTTGCTTTGGCCAGGACGGAGTGGCTCTGTCTGCTTCTGCTGCAGGCGAGCCAGAAAGGGCCACGGGCTCAGAGGCCTGTTTACCAGCCGGGCTCTGTCTCTTCCTCCTCGATGCTATTTAGTCTGAGTTGAAAGCTTTGCAGAACTGCCCTTAACCCCACAGTTTCGCTGTCTGGGTATTTTCAGCCATATTTTCTTCAAGACTTGTTTTTACATAGATCTAATTCTGCTTGTTATCTATTTTTAAAGGAATTCTTAAAGCCTTCTTTTTATAGCCATTTATTTTAGAAATAAATTTTGTACCTTTTCATGGGATTTGGGCATGGTTAAGGAAGGGAAAGACTTAAATGCTTAGAGCTCCTCTAAGCCCATCTTTTCCAGATAAAAATGGTGATAATTAGAAAACTAGACTCAGTCAAAAAGAGGTTATTAAAATAATCACAAGAACTATTCTCCTCTTCAAAAGAAAGTTGAGCAGAATCTAACCGAGGTGTTGCTTTCTCTCAAGGAGGAACATGGCTCTCTGTATAGGGCTGGGGAATATTTGATATTTGTGATGAAGGTTAAAAATGCTTTCTTATCAACAGCTAATTAATGACTGCTGTTCTGCCATTGTCAGTCTGAGCAAGCAGAGGTGAGGAGAATCTAAACTGAGTGAATGTGAATAGGAAGGAATACTTTGAGGTGACAGATTTTAGTTCAGGCTTTCTGTGTGCTTCCCAGCACTACAAATTATAGCCACTGTGAGCGGAACTGCAAAGGGCTTGCTGGGTCCACTTTCCCCAGTTGTACTTTGAACAAAGGCAGCGGCAGGCAGAGCTGACTGCATTTGCAGCACTGAGCTGGTGTAAAGGTCTCATAATTGGATTGCATCAACATCAGCTCAGAAGCACTGTGATTCTTCTCCTTTAAAATTCTTACCAGAGTCCAGGAAACCTTGATGCCTGATAGTCTCTAGGTTCTGCAGGCTGATTTTTTTCCAGCTGTTATTTGGAAATCCTATCATTGTCATTAGGCAGAATGGGGAAGGTTTTATTTTACTTTCCTGGCATGTTTGTTTTTAGTCAGTTTCAATTATCCAGAATTAAAGGAAGCAGAACTTTGAGTTTAGTGGTTTTGCTTTGATTTTTTTTAGCTGTGTTTCCATCTTAAGATGAGAGGAAGTCTCAACAACAAAAAAAATCCATGATTTAGTTCAGTGCAACACACACACACACATCGGAATAAGTGATAGAACATGTCAGTTAAATTTCTATGACATCTTCTGTAGTTTTTCTATCTTAAGCAGTGAGAAGTGACACTCAAAACCATGCTTTTAAGACCATGCAAGAAATGAACTTATCCAAGAAGAAGTATTAGATATTGTGCATTGGACTGGCTGCCCAGCAGCTGTGGATAAAGGGAGTGGTAACTGAGCGGCTTTGCCTGGCAGGAGCTCTGGCCACAGAAACATTGCCACTGGCAACTTGTCACTCAGCAAGCAGCTAGCCTGGGGATTCAAAACCCCAAAGTCTCCGCTCTGCCCTTCTGTTCCCTGCTGGTGCCTCACAGTAGCTGGAACCAAGTGCACGTCAGAGGACAAGGAAGTTCGAGTGCAGCAAACCTTGGATGTTCTCATCCCAGGGCTTACAGCAGGGTGGAGGAGGCTGGAGAACAGACCTGTATGTGCAGGCTGAGATTATCCCCTGCAGGAGTGGAGGGCACAGGCTCTCTTGACCAATACTCTGCCATCCTTTCTTCTGCCATCAGTCAGAGGCAGGGCTGCCGGTGTCTGCCAGTCCTATTAGTAGCACCTCTCCCCTGGAGTTAGCTGATCCCAACTTCTGAACTTTGGGGGGATACTTTGGATCTTAGCTCTGAACTGGAAGCACAGCAAAGTTCCCAGTTTCCAAAACCATGTGCTCATTCCTAATTTCTAGTGTGGAGATGGGGTTCTGAGAGGTTAGCAAGTTGAAACAAGATTGCAGCCCATACTTGGTAGTGGACCTGGGATTAAAAGCAAAGTTGTCTTCTCTAGGATCATTCCTTTAAAATTTCCCACTGGGTTATCCCATTCCTTATTCTCTTGCTGTCCTGCCTGTACATTTATGACATAATCACTCAGACTCCAGCAGCCTCAGTTTTTGACCACTTAGAAGGCAAACATGTGGCAGATCCCCAACCATGGGTGATTAAATCACCTTTCTACCCTGAAGGCAAGTCTTATAGTCAAGCTGAAAGTCTCTTCTCCATAATGATGCTTTTTAATTTTTAATATTTATTTATTTATTTACTTTTTCACATGGGCAGGCACTGGGAATCGAACCCAGGTCTCCGGCATGGCAGGCGAGAACTCTGCCCCTGAGCCACTGTTACCCGCCCTCTATAACAATGCTTTTAATCCTCTCTGGATGTGCAATGTAATTTGAAATGCTTCCGTTCCCATCCCCCATTTCTACTTTAGTCGCTTTTACATCCTCTAAAGTCTGAACATTTACCACTTTATTTAAGAAATAGACATAACTTATGTTCTTTTCCCCCATAAGAGATGACTTTGCTTGCTGTCACCTGGAGAAAATAATGACCATCAGACATGAAATTTCTTAACTACCCTCATTTCACCTGAAAGTCAATATTTTCATCCATCCTGGTCTTCTTTCCTATGAATTCCTTTCAAAGAAATCCAATAGACCTTTTCTGTGGACTTACTGGGAGACAGTCAATTTGCTGGGCATTGGAATATAAAATTAATTACATACAGCATGGCAGCTCCTGTCTCCAGTCATTCGAACTCTGATGCATGTGGGGTAGAGGAAGGGAGAAGAAACATTGAGACGGATTCCCACACAGGCAAGGCAAAGCACAATGTGATTTGTGCCCAGGAGGACGAAGCAGTTTCCTTCACCTGGCGGAGTCCAGGCCTGACCCACAGGGGAAGGGGTACACTTTTGGTCACCCACGGTGACCCCCATCAACCTCTTCCAATTCCTATCCCACTCTTGTAGGAGACATTATTCTGTCCATTTCATTTAGAAACTGAAATTTCTCCAGTCCCTGTAGGATCAAGTCCATGCCCTTTTGCATGCCCTAGGAGCCTTGTTTCACCTTCTCTTTCCACCTTACTTCTCACCATTTCCTTCCTGTACTCTGGACTCCAGGCATCTTGTGGTACCCACCCCACAGCCGTCCAGACTTCCCTGCGGTCCTCAGGCAGTTTTCTTTGCATAGAATCCTTTCCTTCCAGTTTCTCTAACTGCTCAGTTTCTTTTCTTCTCCCTTGGCTAACTAAAATAGCTCTGGGAAGATTTATCTAAGTTCCCATCCCTAGACAGAATTCTCTCTCTTGTCTATGCTCTCATCACACTTTTTACCACATCTTTATTATGCTTGTTTCTCTGAATAATGGTGGGGTTTTTTTTTGTTGTTTATTTTCTCCTTAAGTAATTTGAGTGCAAAGTCATAATTCCAGCATCTCTGCCCATTTCCTGGTGTACTGTGTGCTCAGTAAATGTGTGTCTGGATGGCACTGAAACACACATAAGTACACAAATACATATGTGTACTTTAAAGACTGACTCCATTAGTGACTGAGGAGTGTTAGAAGAACTGTGAACCCTTTGATGTTCAGTTTTCTCAGTTGTAACTGAGCATCATTGCATCATCATTGTGGAAAAATCTATGTCACATTGCTTTAAATAAAAACAGTAATCCCCAATTAAATTAGCATTCTTAAAAGAGAAGATGTCTGAAGCAGAAACCTTAGCGAACCCACAAATAGAGGCTTCATTAATTTTATGACATATCATCCTTTATTAGTTATCCAAGAGCTCCATGGACATGGAGCTACTGGGGGCTGTGCTACCTGGTTGCAATTGCAAAACAAAACAAAAACCGCACTCACAAAATGAGAAGCTCAAATGCATTTGCTCACGGACAATACTGATTTGAGGAAGGGCGTGGCACTTTGACTTGTGAAAATGGAAAGACCTTGAGAATGGAAGGTAACATAATTCTAATTCACTTCTCAAACATGAAGCAGAAATAGGCCAAGTGCATATCAAACTTTGGATGAGGCTTATGAAAAGCAAGTGTGCTGGCTCACTAATTGGAAAAACTGACTCTTTTATGAGCTTTTATTAGTTATGATACACACATGAAAAAATGTACATATACAATGGACACATATAAAACACATCTACCTACATACACACAAATATGAATAAAGATGCCCATTGCTATTTGTCAGCTGGATAGGAATAGAAGAGGGGGGAGAAGCACTAGGAGCCTGGGCTATGGGTCCAGAGCTTCCTGAGATCATGACTCTGCCTCTTCCCAGCTGTGTAATCATTCTGAACAATTTCCCCATTTGAGAAGTGGACATGGTATTATTTGATGAATTCATTGTGAGGATTAGAGGAATTACATAAAGTTGCATGATGAGCTCAGAATCAAAACTAACCCACAACTTCACACATCAGGCTCTCATTCAGACCACAGGCCCTGCCCAGTCCTTTTGCCCACAGAGCCAGATTCATAACCAATTCATTCCATGTGACTTAAATATGAATTCCCCCCTTTGCTCAAGGCTATACTTCAAATGTAAATCCCATTTGTAGCAATTTGTCAAGGACCAAATTCACATCCCATGTAACGTGACTGGGAAATCTGAAGGACAAGCAAGGATTAGGACTTACCTGGTTTCAGGTCTGCACAGCAGCTCAGGCCCCCTGGGGGTGTGTGTGGGGTCCTGTCCCCTTTAGGCAGTCCTGGGGGAGGTGCTGGCCTGCCTGTCCAGAGCTCCAGCCACCTCACCTGGGAGCCCGGAAAGCCTCTGCAGCTCTCCTGTATGCGAGTTGTTCCTCTTTCCCTGGCTTCCCACACACCCTATGCTCAGCCTGACCTGCTGAGGCTCGGGCTGGTGGCAACTGAAGACCAGCGGCAGTCTGTATCTGGTGACCCCTGGGTCACGGGAACCCATCCCGGCACATCTGGAGAGATGCCTTGTTTGGTGCCCCTTCCCTTCCCCACAGTCTCTAAAGCACAGGAGCACAGAGAGCCCCTGTCTCTCAGACTCACACCCGATTCCCTGCAGTCTGCAATTATTCTCTGATTGGGGCACAAGAGCCGTTCCATTTCTCCCTGTAGACTGTAAACCTCTCCCAGACAGAGCAGGGTTTTCTTTCACTGTCTGCCAATAGCCTGTGCCCCCAGCAAGTAGGTTGATGTTTGGCCAATTAATCAGCCAGAGCTGATAGGTTATTAGGACAAGAAACAAAAATAAATAAATAAATAAAAATGCAAACCCAACCTAAGATGTGAAAAAAGGAGTATAAGGATGTTCTAAACTCCATGTTTTTTTCCTTTCTACATTTTCCCAGACCCTGCATTTTGTATATTTGCAGGTGCTTTGTCTCTCCCCAAGGTTTCAGAGGCAAAGGGGTCTTTCTCTTGTCTGGGCTCCTTCTGACCTTGCCTATCCCATTACCTGAGCCCTGAGCCCTTGGGCGCTGGTGAGACCTGCCAGTCTTGGGTGGCAGGGGAACACTCACATGTCTGTCTCCCAGGAGCTCCTTAGGTCCTGGGTCTCAATCAAGCCAGGGAAATACAGAGTCTTTGTAGTCTGATAGCCTTGGGATTCAATCCTTCTGGTGTTGCTTACTATCGTGTGGTCTTGGCCATGGGACTTCTCTTAAGGCTGGTTTTCCTTACGGGCTAAACTGCATGGGTTATCTTAAAGGATATTATTAGCCTTCAGTGAGATGGTGAATGTGAAGCCTTCCTTGAGAACCTGGTACACGGTAGGTGTCAAAAAATCATAGCTATTATCATCCTCATAATTATTCAGTAGTATACCCTATACAGAATAGGACTCAGAAAAGGATTGTTGATTCAATTAATTCCAGTAAATTCAAGCCAATCAGTTTTGCAGGTCATTGGAAGATATGGCAAAACTTGGTGATGGAGCAGTTTAGACACCTAGCGGTTTAATCACTGCTAGGTGGTGACTTGGGGCCTCCCGGTGGTCCTTGTGTCCCCTCCGGACCTATTGGGATGAGCTGCTGTGTGTCTAGTCTGCTAATGTGACACAAAGCTCCATGGGGTTCTCTGGTTGGTGCAGCTTCCTTGGGGCTAGAGCATTTCCCATGCAGAAGGAGAGGCAGGGGAGAGGGGACAGGAAGGTACCGCAAAAGGCTAACTTTCCATCAACCTCATATGATAGATAAAAATGGAAATCCTCTGTGGAGTTGTACTAGACTAAGCATGTGCTAAGCATTTTACATATACTAAATAATTTAATTATTCAAATTGACTTAGGAGGTGGATGTTTGATTATGAATGGTTCGGAAGATTTGGGTCTGCTCAGGCCACACAGATGCTGAGCTGAGAGCCTAGATGTGACCCAGGTCTTCATGTAGGCAGAAGAGCAGGACACCTGGACACTAACCAAGTGGGACAATGAAAAACAAACGGAAGCATTTTGGAGAAAGTCATGGAAGCTTGACCAGTACACATATCTTTCCTCCCAGAGAGTCAGTCGTTTGCTGAAATCCTAGATCGAAATCCAGGTGATATGCTGGCCCTCTCTCCCTCTAGCCAGCTGGGTGACAATGCCCAGTACAAAGTTGTGTTTATGGACATAGGCTCTGCCATTAGGCTGCCTGGGCTCAGCTCAAAAGCCAGCTCTGCTTCATGGCCTGGGGAAGGCACTTACCTTTTCTGCTTCTCAATTTCAGCTGCCAAATAGGGGATAACCACAGTGACTGCCTCATAGAGTTGTTGGGATATTTAAATGTGCATATATATATATATGCACATATACACATTATGCAGAAGCTTAGAACAATGCCTGGCAAATGTAAAGTATAACATAAGTATTTGCTCTTTCTACTAAGATATATTCCCTATGAGGTCAGGGAGTTTTTTGTATTGGTTGCTGATACGTCTGAAGAGCTTAGAATAGTGTCTAGTCTACAGTGGGCTCTCAAAAATTTCATTTCACTTTCAAGCCTCTGAATTCTCATCTACATTGGGATACTAAGACATGTCTTAGAGTTTGCCCCTTTGCTGCATGTCAGGTAAGCTGGGCTGCCTGAAGCCCTTTAGCAGCAGCTCTCAAGAGTCCAAACAGATGGGAAATTTGTAACCTTTGATTCCAGTTATTTCCAGTGAAAAAGCATGGTCCAGGAGAGAAAGTGTTAATAAGACTGTCCTGAAGGTACAGATGGTGCTTGTGAAGAAAAAGCCTAGTTTTCAATTTGCAAAAATGATTAGCTAGGATCCTACTGAGTTCACTGCATGGGCCACTGCTAGCTCTAATTTGTGCCAAAAGGAGGAAAGGATGGACTTTTATGAAGCTCCATGTTATCTAATCATGGGAAAAGTTAGAGGAAGTAGCAGAGGGGGCAGGGAGGGTGGAAGACAGTTGGAGAGTTGAGAAGATGGGGCTGTTTCACTTCTTGGCAAGAATGGATGCTTTGCTGCCTTCCTTCTCACAGGACTATTAGAGATGTTCTCTCCTGGCTGAGAGTAGGGGCGGGGATGTCATCGTTTCCAGGGAAGTGGTAGTATGGGGGTTCAGAGTACACCCTCTGCAGTCACACAACCTGGGTGTGAGCTCAGGCTTAGCCCCTTACGTTCTGGACCTTGTGCTTCCATTTCCTCTGTAAAGTACAGAATGCAATTATTTATGTCAGGATTGTTGTATTAATCATTATAACACAGATACAGAGCTTAGAACAATGTCTGGCATAATTGAGTTTTCAAAAAATTAATTTGAAGTCTGAGGTTGTGAAATTGTTTGGTTACAAATGCCCACCCAATTAGAAAAGTAGTGCAGGGTCCCTTAGCCACAGAAAGGCACTTCTTTCAACACAGCATCCCCCCTTTCTTCTCAGAGAGGAGTGGGGGTAGGGTATGTGTACTTTGATTAAAGCCTCTCTAGTGATTTGCTATTCATCCCCCTTTCCCCCCCTAATATTAGTTGGAAACCAGTCTACATGGATGCTGGACCAGCCTGTGATGAGTGCATTGCTGGTGCAATAGCAATGCCATGGGTTCAAACAATCAAGGAGACTTTCATGCAGAGGAATTTTCAGCCGAGGCTGACAGAGGTGTTCCAGATGCCATCAGCCTTTCTTGAGTCAAGGTATCTTTCTCTGGATGTCATAATTTGGACATTTTTATGACCTGAGAGCTATAACTTGTAACTTAATAAATCCCCTTTATAAAAGCCAACCCATTTCTGGTATATTGCATTCCAACAGCATTTGCAAATTAAAACACTGTGCATGGCCTAACTATAACAACAATATTGCCCTGGATTTATAAAGAGGCTTTTCATATATAACTCTGCAATTATTTCAATTATTGACTAAATATCTTTAGGAAAGGAGAAGGCATAGATGAAGAAGCTAAGTTTTGCAGGGGCCAGTGAAACATATATTAGTTTTAGGGCCAGAGCTAGAATTTTTATCCTTATCTAGATTAGGGACTAAGGCATTGATTTTTTTAACTCATTAGTGTTAACAAAAGAAAAAAAAAATCTGTGATAATTCAAGAGATTATCCTAGCATTTTCGTGCTAACTAAAAGGTTCCAGGTATAGAGCCTAGCTTATCTCACCAATATTATCTAAAGGAATGAATAAATTAACGAGTGAATGACTCAGTCAATCAGTGAATCCCAAAGAACAAGAATTCAGCAGGCAAAGCAGATACAAATGTAGTGGTCCAGGAATTCAAGTAAAAAATGTCAGGTATGAACCAGTAGCTACCGAATTATGTCCAAACTGGCTGACACCTCATATTAGAAGGACTTCTTGGCCTGGAAGGAGCACAAAGAAGACTGTTCTATGCAAAATGAATGGGAAGTTGCTTTATATGTTTAAAGCCACAAAGAAGGGAATGAAATATGAGCCATGAGTTTGAGAAAATGAAGGAGAATGAGCATGCTAAGCATGCAATGAAGGATAGAGAGACTTTGAAAATATGTCTTTTCCCCCCAGTGAATCCAATGCAACTACTTTGTATTTAAGATGTGGAGTTGCAGTAGATTCTAGAAGAGATCAAAGGGATCCATGTTTAATAAGATGTTTCCTCGAGTCTGCATTTGGAAGATCAGTCATGCAGTCGTATCTTTCATGCTTTCCATTTCAGTTATATTTATGACTTTAGTGTGACATGGAACATAGGAAACACAAACTCTTCAATTCCTGCTCCTCAAATCCATGCTTGCATGAACATTCTTCTTGGCTTAATGCTATAAAGTCTTTAATATGAGTTTTTTTTCTGAGATGCCATCACATTGGGGAGCGAGCTGGTGGTGGAGAACAATTGTCTAGTAGACAAACAGGAATTGGGTAGGTATATACAATTTATTAGGTCCTCTAGATAAGATTAAGGAGGGAAAATTGCCCCTGGTTAGATCAGAGGCACTAAGGTAGAACCTCTGGGGAGTCCAACATCCACCTTACAAATTACAGGTCACTGGTGGACACTATAAACTGTCAAGAAGACCAGTTATGGTGCGATGGTTCTACATGTGAGCACCCATTCTCTTTGGCATTCCACCGTCACTATTATTATTATCCCCTGCCAAATAATCTCACAAAAGCCTTTCTATTTTTCATACAGAGTATGCATATCCTAGTTGTATTCTTAAATCCTCACTCTACGAGGTTGTCTTTTCAATTTAAACAAAGTAATGCATCCTTTCATAGTGCCTACCCAAAATCAAGGTAAAATGACAATAAACACTTTGCTACAGATGAAAAATTATCTTGAAATTTCAATAGAGATACTCCGTAATAGAAGGAAAATGCCAGCAGAGAAAGCTGCTCATACATAGAATGACTCTGAGAATGATTGATGGGTCAGCTTCCAAGTTATTTGGAACTCTGCAAACTGTTCAGAAAATAAATTGCAAATGAGTACAGTTTTGTGGATCTGAAGCTTGCAAAGTAAGCCTTGCTTTTGACTGTTCATTAATGCCTAGATATACAAAATAAATTGTAAAAAAGTCTTAATACCATAGGATTTTTCTCCAATTAAACCCATAGCAATGCATTTTGTTCTACGAGATAGATACATCCCTTGTAAGTTGTTCTGTGACATTTGACTTAAGGCAAGTGATGCAAAGTAATCGTGGGTAGAAAGGCTGCCAAAGGAAGAAGCAATGTGATCAATAGGTTTCTTTTGTTGTTGGCAAACACTGTCAGGGGATGATCAGCAGCAGAGCTTGGCGCCAGAGAAAGCTAATAAGATGAGTGGCATGTTTCCCACAATATGCTCTAAGTATTTATGTGGTGTTCAAAGCGAGATCTGTAAACAAGACGAGGACAAAGAGAATACAACATTATTGATGATATCCTCTTGATTTATGTTTACAGCATCTGTGGATAATAACTCCATTTGTCAGAGAGACCCTCATGAATCCTAATTTGAGGTGGCAATCCAACCACGACCAGACTAGCTTTAGGTGATGCTCTTTCTACTCTTAGTTGTTTGGCTGGGACTATATTATATAGACTGTCCTCAATATCTAAAAATGCACATTAGATTTGGGGAGATATTTTTTAGGTATAGTAATTTTGCAGAAATGTGCAGGTGTTCACAAGGGAATTAAATTAGAATTAAATATTTAATTTAATAGAATTAGAGACCATCATGGTATCTTTGAAACCAAGCCCATGTTCCCTGAGAGTGATATAATTCCAAAAGTCTCTACATCCAAAAGAGGGAAAAGGCTTAATGCCAACTTTTGTTTTGGAGGAATGGTGACAGCAAACCAATGTCCTTAAGATTTTGTTTATTAAGTGTAAATGAGAACTCTGTATTCTCCTAACGTTTGTCAGGCTTTAGAGACACCGTCTTGGAGCTCAGGTGGGTACATTCTGTCGAGATAACATGCAGAGTTCATGGGTCATTGAAGGAGTGAAATGAACCATTTTCCACTGTCTATGAATACACCAGAAATAGTCATTCCATGTAAAACTTTTAGCCAAAATTCAAGCACCTTAAGGCATTTTCTTTGGTTTTGAAAATTCCCCTATGGTTCAAGATTCTCAATCCATATTAGGAAGAAATATTTCTATACATTCTGCATATTTTTCCATTGAAAACTGATCATTACTTTGTCCATGTGCAAGTGGACTGCCTCTTGCCAGTCCTCCCTGTCAAGGCCGTGGGGAGAGGAGGAACGACTTAACAGTGTAGATCCCAGGGAGGCCATTGCAGAGTTACCAGCCAAAAAAAGAAGTCAGCATTCCAGATACACCAGCTCCTGGGCACTTCCATGGGCTTCTATTCACTAAAGAAACTGGTTGTTTTTGTTTTTACTTAAGCTTTCTCAGTGCAGTTGCTTTTACTAATAATGGAGAAGATGTTTATAAACATGGCATTATTTGCACGGCAGACTGATTTTTTTCCAAGGGAGGTTTCTACCAGTATTCTCGAGACAAAGCTTATCCAGAGCACTCACAACTCTTCACGTCAATATTTGTCCCATTTACCAACACATAGCTTTTGTCCTTCCTCCCCCATTCCTTGCGACACCCCAGAAAATCTCGGATGTTCTGTGTTCTTGCTAGAATCTTCCTGTGGAGAATTTGACCAGTGAAGCCATAATGTGGGATCCACATGTGGGCAATAGATGTTGGATCTTGCTGGTCTCTTGACCAAATTTCCAAACCCTATGCCACATGAACTACAGTGCATTCCTATGTTGAATATAGAAATCCCAACCCGAGTGAGAACATTTTTTCGTTTCAAGTCACACTAGGGATGACCAATAACCTCTCCCCCAATATAAACCCCATACAGGTCTGAGTTTGGGCTGAGCTTGTCTTGAAAGCTCCTCCTTATTGCATCTCCACAAGAAATAATTTTGCTCAGAAAATATGAGGGATTGCTTGTAGTGCTGACTTGAGTGATCTTCAGCCAAACTGAGAGCTGTGTCATTTCCCATCTTATTTGCAAAGCAATGTCCTTGGATAATAGTGGATATGATATCTCAAGTACCTCATCTGGAAAAGGAGAGCAAATCACAGATATTCTGAAGAAGGGAATCTTATTGGCTACGTTATGTAAACTTACTTGTTTTTCAGTAACTTCCTCTATCAGATTTCTCCACCTTCCTACTTGGCCATCATCAGAGCATTGCTGTGCCCACAGCTGTCAAGCACTGACTATTACTGTAGCCTCAGTCTCTGATTCATCCCTTTCGGCCTTTGGCAACTGTGATTTGTTCAGTTGCTACCACAACAGAGCAGGTTCACCTAGCAAGTAAAAGCCAGTGAGGAAGAGATGCTACATCCAAAGTGGTCTAACTGTCCACAATTACTAATGTCTCATAAAACAACTCTATTCCAATTTCAAAACCAACAACAGTCCTGCTCTCTTCTTCTCCTGACCCTAAATTACATTGTAATTGAGTCAAAATCCCACAGATGGGTACTGCACTGAGTGGAGAGAAATGAGCACAACGCTGGCTTTCTTGAACTTTACAGACTTTATCTGACCCTGACTGAGAATAAAGATGATATGTTATTGTCTTCCTGGGGTCTGTGTTAAGTCAGCTGTGGAAATAGCAATAGAAATATGATCTGTCTTGCCTCCAACAGCTTATGAGCTGGGAGGGAACCCCTGGCAGCTAACTCTATATTCAGCACCTCAGCCATTTCTTTAAGAACATATATTACACTGGGAGATCTGAGTGGTCTTCAGGTTACTAAAAGCTTCCAATTTTAGAGGTTGAAAGAACCTTTGGGGTCCAGTACAACCTCCCACCAAGTAGGGGAATTCATTTTACAGTATTCGTAATCAAAAGTCTTCAAGTCTCTGAGAACTGCAGTGACAGGATGCCAATTTCCTTGAAAATCACCACACTCTACAGGGATTTTAGGGCACTTCTCTCCCCCCTGGCATCAATATGAAGGCACTGTCATGATGAATGGAAGGTGAATTATAGAGGGAGAAAAGATTCGGTTGCTAGAGTGGAGCCATGCTAGTAGGGAACATATTTGAAAATGATCTAGAAGATTTGTAGACACTGACTTTCTGGAGATTGAAGGAGAAATTTCCAGGGTGCATGAAGGAAGGACAAAAGACATGGTTTGAGAGTTCAAGGTAAAACAAAAGGAGATTTTCATATTCTTTAAATCTGCCATGAGTGGTAAGGGGCCTCACAATGGCCAGCTATTGAGGAGGATTACTGACATTAAGATGAGAGGTCTCCGAGGAATTTACAAGCAGCCACGAGGCCTCTGTGAGTGGTTACTGATGCTGAAGTACTTCCCTGTTGTGCTCTTGAATCCAAGTAGGGACTAAGTACATGGGGTGAGAGATTAGTGGTGCTCTGCATTTAGGACTCAGGTTCATTGAACTCTGTGCTGCATATCCTGGGGTCTATGGTTGGCCCCCACCTGGGAGCCAAAGATGAGTTTTAAACTTTCCAATTTATCTTTTGGATTGAATCATTGTACTTATACAAATCTCTTCAATCCTCAATCTCCTGTAGGAATGAATCATTCCAAAGCAAGGACTGCATAGGCTCTAATGAGTTCACTTTGGGTCAGGTCCTTTGGAGCATTAATCATGCCTGAGGGCTGAGTTAGGTATCTACAGATCCAGATGCCTTTTAAAAGTCCATTCCACAAAGTTCTCTTTCTCTGAAATAAAACAGAGCCTTATAAGAATGTAGCCTATGACGAGGACACACATCTGAGTGGTCAAACTCTACTACTAAAAGCCTCACTTCTTCTCTCCTGCACTTTCATCATTTCCCTCTCTTTTGGATCACTTGTCATTTTACCTCCTATTTTAAAACTTGCACGTATGCATGTATGCACACACACAGAGAAAAATATCTCACTTAACATTGCATTTTCTTCTTACCACTCTCTCTATTTCTCTCCCCCTTCATGAAGTCCAAATTTCTAAAGAGCATGAAAGCTGTACACTGACAGTTTTGCAGTTTGTCAGCCCACCATTCTGGTTCACTGATGATAAACTGGGGAATGAGGAGGGGAGCAGAGGTAATGGCACTAAAATTGGAATAGTAGCTAACAGGGGAAAGAGTTACATAAGAGAGTGGCCAGCTGAGACTGCAGGTGGTTACAGAATTTTGTTCCTTCTATTTGCACAAAGTAGATATTAGTCCAGTCACCATTGCTTTAGAAAGCTAGAGAAGTTTGAATGCCAGAAAAAGGATAGAAAATTCAAAGGCCTTTTCTAGAGCTAATTATCTGCAAAAATTCAACCAGACAAATCTTCCCTGTTTTCTAGGACACAGTGGCATGATCTGAAACTTTTCCTGAACTACAACGCTCAAGGTCCCAAGGCTTCCACAGACTTTGGCCAGTGGAAAGAGCAGGGCCTGCTTAATCCTGAGTGAATTTGCTCTTTGTTCCTTCTTACTGATATCTGATCAAGGCCAGAGTTAGTTTGTTCTGATCTTGTTGTGTGCTTTTTGGAGCTTTTGTATAGATTTATTGATTTTCTGGCTGGTATGCCTAGTCATGAACTTAGTGGTAAACCAATGGCCAAAGCCCTTAGGTGGACAGGTGAGGGGCATGTCCTCAGCTGGGACTCTGCTGCAATTTCTGAAAGACTTAAGTTATTCTTTCCATGTCAGAATGAATGTATATAGTCCTTATGACAGAGAGTAAAAGCTACCTTTCTGATACAAGGAAAAGTACTCTAAAACCCATCTGGTGACCCACTTATTAGGGAGAATATATTGGCACACACATTATAGAAAATCGTGGTTTTTGCAGTTCTTTAGGGATCATTATAACATGAGTTGAACTTCAGATATGTAGATCATGTTAAAATTAACATATGGAACTTCAAGTCATTTTTTGCATATATTTATATTATATAAATGCATACAATCACTATTAAATGATCTCCTACTATGCATTTATATCTGTAAGAAGCAACAGAGAAACAGATATTAAAAATGACCCATATGTATGTGCTTTAACTTATGTATTTAATGTTAATCAAATAATGCCTCTTTCCAACCCTGAATTGGGAAGTAGTCAGTTTCAGAGAACAGAATCAACTTGAGCTAATTTAAGGAGGAAGAGAGATAGTGTAAGTTCTTAATGGCTTGTGCAGTTGTTGACAAATTAAAAGGGCATTCCAGGATTGACTCCCGAAGTAACACAATATCCCAGTCATCTAGCAAGTTGATTATTCTGCCCCAAACAGGAAATTTGCATGTCAAATTGGCAACCACTGACATGACTGCTGGCTCAGAACTCTGCCACTTCTCTTACAGTCTGGACCAATGAAATGAGTGTCCCATAGCCTGTGTCTCTCCCTTTTAGCTTGGTTCCCAATTTAAGCCTCCTGCTTGTGTTTTTGATAAATGGAACAATCACATCAGAAACCATAGCTGCAAGAGATTCTGGGGAAGGTAATTTTTAGCTTTAACCTATGAACTATCTATCATCTCCCCATAGTTTTGTGAGCTGATGTTTTGTGAGCTGATCGAGAAATATGGTACACACATAAAGTATCTTTTCGTTCCACTGCTGGGCAACAGAAATATAATGCAAGCCACATATGTATAAAATTATCTAGTAGATACAGGAAAACAGGAGAGAGACACAAAGGAAATCAATTTTAAGTGTTTTATTTAAGTCAATATATCCAAATATTGTCATTTTAATAAATAGTTAACATTATGCTATTAATTGTAAACATGTTATTAATTAGATTTTTACATCTTTTCTCATATTGTCTTAAAATCCAGTGTGTACTGTGCTGGTTTGAAAGGATGTATGTCCCCTAGAAAAGCCATGTTTTAATCTAAATTCCATTTCATAAAAGCAGAATAATCCCTATTCCATACTGTATATTTGAAACTGTAATCAGATCATCTGCGTGATTTAATCGAGAGTGGTTGTTAAACTGGATTAGGTGATAACATGTGTCCACCCATTTGGGTGGAACTTGATAAGTTTCTGGAGTCCTATAAAAGAGGAAACATTTTGGAGAATAAAAGAGATTCAGAGAGCAGAGCAGAATGACATAGCCATGAGAAGCAGAGTCCACCAGCCAGCAACCTTTGGAGATGAAGGAGGAAAATGTCTCCTGGGGAGCTTCATGAAACAGGGAGCCAGGAGAAGAAGCTAGCAGATGATGCCGTGTTCTCCATGTGCCCTTCCAGATGAGAGAGGAACCCTGACTGTGTTTACCACGTGCCTTCAAACTTGAGAGAGAAACCCTGAACTTCATTGGCCTTCTTGAACCAAGATATCTTTCCCTGGATGCCCTTTGATTGGACATTTCAATAGACTTGTTTTAATTGGGGCATTTTCTCAGCCTTGGAACTGTAAACTAGCATCTGATTAAATTCCCCTTTTTAAAAGCCATTCTGTTTTTGGTATATTGCATTCTGGCAGCTAGCAAACTAGAACATGTACTTTACATTTATAGCGCATGTCAAGACTGGCCATATTTAGAAGGCTCAATAACCACCTATGACTAGTGGCTACCATATTGGATAGCACAGATTACAATTACCAAGTGTTTACATTTGCAGATATACTCAGTGGAACAGTTCTCCTTAGTTCCTCTAAGCTTGATGGTTTTACTGTCTTTGAAAATGTTTCTTCAAGAAATTACTTTCTAAACATTTAATTCCTACTATGTATTCCCTTGACATGTGCAAAATATGTCTCCTTAAGGTTAAGTATTATTTTATGAACTGTGTACCATAATATGCATTTGATACCTGTTTTTATTGTGTAATTGATTGAATGCAGGAATGGATAAGTGAATGAATATAAATAAATCAACAGTGGGTATTGGCTGTTAGTATTCTTCCAAATTAAGAAGTTAAATTGAAATTACATAATATGAAATGATGCCCAATAACTTTGCTGAATGAGTGTCAGCCACTCTGACTTCAAGAAATTCTTGTTGCTTCTTATTGTTGATTGCAGCCAAATATAGTGCAATAATTCACATAATAGATGGCATCTTATTTCTTCAAGTAGAATGCCTATAACTAAACAGAAGAGCTTTAAAAATGAGGTTTCCTAGGTGGGATTCAGGTTTCTGAATATCTGAGTTGATAATGATAGCGGAGGGGTACTTTTTTTTTCAAACAGTTTAACAAGGACTACTGATTTCATTATGACTTGTCAGATGTACCAACCCTTAATAATAGGGTGACTGAAAGACAGCACACTGAATAATTTTCTTCATTATTCCCGAGAATGCAATATCCATTTTTGCCTGCCATGTGCCATTGTGATGCTAGGTGAGTGATACCCCTGGAATCTTTAGGGAGTAATTTAAGAGGCACAGGAGAAGCATAAACTTCTGCAGGTGCTAGAGTGGAATCTGATCGTATCTCCCTATGCACCTGTGCCTCCTGCCCATGAGTGCACTCACCTCTGTCCTCTGTGAAGACAGGACAATTTCTAGATTGTGTTAATGATCCTCAGGAGACCCTGAGCCTCGTGAATTGATGATCTAGTGGCTGGTTTTTTTTTTTTTTTTTTTTTTTTTTTGCATGGGCAGGCACTGGGAATCGAACCCATGTCTCCAGCATGGCAGGCCAGAACTCTGTTTGTTTTTATAGGTCTTCGCATGTATTACTGTGGATGCAAAAATGCACAATAAAACTTGTATTTAAAAATATTCCTTTAAAAAACAAAAAAGAAATCTCTGAACAAGCTCCATGATAAATGAAGGGACTGTAGTGGCAGAACTTTGGTGATAGAAGTGGCTCTTTCCATTCTGGAGTTCACGATGCCAAGGGCTGACCACAGTGAAGTAAACAAAATGACCGAGACATCTGGGCGAAGAGACTTTTCATCATTTCCAAGGGAACAATAACAGCATTCTTGTTTTAAGGGATTACAAGGATATGCACATTTAAAATAGAAGGTGAGATATATATTCTCCTTACTTTCAGTGAAGATAAATTTGTTGGATGAGTGGATTAATAAACTTATAAAATAGATACAGAGAGGCATCCAGGGAAGATGATGGAATAGGGAGCTCTGGGAGTCAGTCCTTCCATCAAAACAACATTAAACAGGCAGGCACTTTGCAAAGCAACTATTTTGAAACTCCAGAGGCCAGATAAACACTGTACAGCATCGAAGGAAAAGTGGGAGAACGAGACTGATACATTACAATAAAGATCTGTAAATTGGTCTCTCTTAGCTGCGACTGCTAGCACCCATCACCCACTCTTGTGGCAGGTCACCACTGGGTCCAGGCCCTGGGTATCGGCTCATGACAACAAGGGACATAAGGGTCCTCTTCCCAAAGGACAGAGGTGGGTACAGCCTCTGATTAGTGAGCTTGGATCACTGGCTCCTGGCTCTGAGGGCAGTGTTGGTTCAAGCCTCCCCGACAAAGGCGGCATCAGCCATTGTTCCAACTCTCCTTGGACAGAGTTGGAGGTGATAGAGATTCAGAGATGCAGGGATCCCTCAACTCTGTGGGGGGCAGTTAGCTGAGGGGGTGCATTTACTGGACAAGCCAGGAGAGCTCAGCTTTGGGGTGCAGTTGGTGAAGGTTTGGGCACCTTCTTGACGCTCTCCACAGGGCACATAGGAGCCAATCTGCTCTGTTTTTGTGGGTCTGTGGCCCCGTTTCGGCCGGGAAAGCCTGAAATTGTAAAGTAGTTCCTGAAATGACCCTCTCTGAGAATTTGCTCTCCAGGCAAAAGGGGCATGAAAAAAACAGAAAAAGTCTTTAAAACAGAAAAGTCTTTAAAAAGACGAAGTGAATGGAAGGTTATTCCTTGTTACTGGGTTATAAGACTAAATATTATTAAGATGTCAGTATTACCCAAATCAACTTATACATTCAATGCAATCCCAGTCAAATTCCAACAAACTTCTTTGCAGAAATGGTAAAACCAATCATCAAATTTATATGGAAGAGTAAAAGACTCTGAATAGCTAAAGCCACCCTGAAAAAGAGAGTCAAGATGGAAGACTTACATTTCCCAATCTTAAAATTTATTACAAAGCAACAGTCATCAAAACAGCATGCTACTAGCACAGGGACAGGCATATAGACCACTGGAAAAGAATTGAGATCTCAGAAATCAACCCTCCCACTTATGGCCAACTGATTTTTGACAAGGTGGCAAAGACTAGTCAATTGCCTCTTCAACAAATGGTGCTGTGAAAACTACATCTTCATTTGGAAAAAGAGAAAAACCTCACAAGAACAAGAGAAGAAAAAGGAGGACCCCCTACCTTATACCAAATACAAAAAAAGCAACTCAGAATGAATCACAGACCTAAATATAAGAGCTAGAACTATCAACCCCCTAGAAGAAGATGTAAGGAACCTTGGATTAGGCAATGATTTCTTACACTTTATGCCAAAACACACATGCAATGAAAGAAAAAATAATTAAATGGACCTCATAAAAAAAACAAACCTTTTTTTCCTCAAGGACTTTATCATGAAAGTCATAAGGCAACCTACATAACTGGAGAAAACATTTGCGCCCACATATATGATAAATGATTAATATCAAGTACGTATAAAGAAAACCTTCAACTTAACAACAAAAAGACAGATAATCCAATTTTAAAAGTGGGCAAAAGACTTGAACAGACATCTATCCAAAGAAGACATACACATGGCCAGAATGCATATGAAAAGATAACTACATCATTAGCCACCAGGGAATTGAAAATCAAAACCACAGCAGGATACCATTTCATACCTATGAGAATGGCTGCTGTTTATAGAGAGAATGTAGAGAAATAGGAACCATTATTCATTGCTAGGGGAAATGTAAAATGGTGCAGCTGCTGTGGAAGACAGTTTGGGGGTTCCTCACAAAGCTAAGTGGGGTTTCTCACAAAGCTAAGTGTGGAACCACCATATGACCTGGCATGCCCACTACTTACCCAAAAGAATTTAAATCAGAAGGATGAACAGATATTTGCACACCAAAGTATATAGAAGCATTATTATTTACAATTGCTGAAAGATGGAAGCAACCAAGTGTCCATACATGAATGAATGCATCTAATGGAATTTTACTCAGCCATAAAAAGAATGAGGTCCTGATACATGAAACAACAAGGATGGACCTTGAAGATATCATGTTGAGTGAAATAAGCCAGCTGCAAAAGGACAGATATTGTATGACCTCAATGACTGAAAAAAAATTAGAATAAGCAAAAACTCATAGAATCAGAATCTAGAATCTAGATTCCAGGGGATGGGGTGGGTATAGGGAATTGGAAGTTAGGGCTTAAAATATATAGGGTTCCCATTTAGAATGATGCCCAGGTTTTGGAAATGTATCTTGGTGATGGCACAACAACATTGTGGACACAATTGGCAGCCCTGGAACTTATATCTGAATATTATGTGAAATCTTAGGTGAAATATGGTAACAGAGTAAATTATTCTAAATATCCATGGAACCACATTGCACAGTGAACCCTAAGTTAAATCATGGACTTTAATTAATAGTACAATTATAAGAATGTGCTATCGTCAATTGGTTGCACACCAATGCAACGCTGGTTGGGATGGTATATGGGAATCCTGTATTTCATGTATGATTTTTCTGTAAACTCACAGCTTCTCCAATAAAGGAGGAAGATGAAAAAAGTAGAAATGACCTTCTATGTGCCAAGTACTGTGTTTGTCACTGGGGATAAAATGATGAATAAGATATATTCTTGCCCTCAAGGAGAAAACAGTCTAGAGAAGGATAGAGACAAATATATAGATTAGAACAGAGTATAGATTATAAAAGTATAAATAAAATTCTTTGGTAGCCTATAAGAAAATGATGTAAATCTTATTATTTTAGCAGGGCTTGCTAAATAATTGTCATTTGAGCTGGGTATTAAAGAATGCATGAGGATTTGCAGATTAAATGAAGGAAGAATGTTTTAGACTAAGGGGACAGCATGGGAAAAGACTTGGAACTATTTTAAAGCACTTTTTGTTCAAGGAGGGCTAAGACTTAATATTAATGAAGCAAAGGGGATTGGTGGTAGTAAGTTTGGAAGAGAGCAATTGGGTTGTAAGGAAAGATGACCAACAAGATGTGCTGGGCCTAGAACGTCTTCTGGTATACCATTCAAAACACTTTGACCTGCGTTGTATCACAGCGCTTCTCAAACGGTTCTGTAGGAAATCTTAATAAGCGATCCATTTAATAAAACCTGACTTATGGTGGAGGAAATTTGAATTAAATGATGTAAGTAAGTTTTCATCAATGCAAAATTTCTCTGAGGCTATGTGAATCTGAATGCAATGAATGAATGCAAGAAGCAATTACAAAATGTGTTTGAACACACAAAAAAATCATTGTTGGGCATATCAATTAACATTCTAAGGACTGTAGGAATCCATAGAATGCCATTTATGAAATGCTGGTCCATTGGTCATAGAATATCCTCTCTCTCTCTCTCTCTCTCTCTCTCAATCTATCATATATTTAGCTAAATTCTGTTGACAGTGTGCATGTATAAATTTTTAAAGAGATTAATTACCAGTCCATTGTAATTTTCCCAGTCTACATTTTCTACAGATCACTAGTTCTTTGGGTAAGTTAAACAATGAAAGAGCCAACAATGTGTTTCATATTCATGCCAATTTTTGAAAAGTTGGGCTAAAAGGTGGCAGTTCTTCTCAGAGAAAGATTGATGGCCTAAGAAAGAGTACATGACTGGTGCAGGAAAGGTGCGGAAGAGGGTAAAGTGAATAGAATAAAATTTCAGGGCCCATAGATAGGTTATTTTTAGAAAGGAGGGGCCATTTTCTTCATGGAGCATCGAAAGAAGCAGTCCCACAGCCAATAGTTCTGTCGTCTTAAGCTTACTGCTTTAGACCCAATGGGCTCATTTAGAGATACATACAGATGAAATCCTGACTATTTAAGTTCCTTTGAATTGTTCTGGGAAAGAAGCTAGATATAAAAGCTTGCTTTAAAATAGATGGCCACCAGACTGGAGAGTTTCTTACAATCAAAGTTGGCAAGAAAGTGAAATACGGGCTAAAAGACAATGCAATTTGTTTGATTTGTAACTGGTTGAATGACTCTACCCAAAATGTGATCATTCATTCTTTCATTTGTTCATCATTCAATGATTGGCAAGGAAAAGGAATGGATGATCACAAAAGACATGCTCTAATGACCCCAAATCATATGGTAAAATGTTTTAACTCTCTGATGGTTGTGTAACTCATCTGCTAGGGCAAGTTACTTCTTCCCTATCTCAGCCGCACTGCCCTCCCTACTCTACATTGATGATGGATAGGGAAATGCAAAGATGATGATTTGGTCATGGTAGTAAGAGTGGGTTCTTAGTGACAAAGAAGTAAGTCAGAGGATCTTTTGGGAAGCATACACTTTGGGTGCTGGGTGCCTGAGGCAGTATATTGGACTTGGAGCTGCATCCCAACGTGGTGTGTCTTCATTCTAGTGAGGGCAAACAAGGGAAGGACTTCATTTCTTAAAGCACTTAAATTTACTTCAAGACTAAAGGGGAAAAAATGTTTACAGCTCATAGATTCAGCAGGGCCAAAATATCTAGCTCCTGTTAGTAATAAAAATCTGAATTTTACTGGCATTGCCATTTAAACATACGTCTTCTTTTTAAACTTATAAAGAAGTGGTTTTATAGCTGCAGGAAGTATTGAACAAGGATTCAAGATTCAGGGCACTCTTTCTTACAAATAATCCAAAAAATGCAAATTGAAACAGCAAGATATCGTCTTGGTCTATCAAATTGGCAAATATTTAAAATAAAGATATTATGCAGTGTTGATGAGGGTGTGGGGGCACTGATAATCTCTCGTACTGCTGGTAGGAATGTAAATTAACTCAATCATTTTGAAGGGTAATTTGACAAGCTGTATCAAAAGCTTTAAAAAAACCCATGAGGCATTCCACTTCTAAGAATTTATCCTAATAGGATAATTTTAGGTGAGTACAAAGATTTATCTATATGCATATTCATTGGAACATTGTTTAATAGGAGAAAAATTGGAATGCTCAATAATAGAGAAATGCTTGAATAAATTGTGATATATCCATAAAGTGGAATACAGTGAGCTTTTGAAATGCTGCTATAAAATAATGACAAGGGAAAATAAAATGTGAAGGGGAGATTATAAGAGACTTAATGGAAAGTTAAGGATTAAAATGCATGCGATCCTTTTTGGAATGATGGAAATGTTTTGGTAATGATGATAGCACAATGTTTTGAACTCAGTTAACAACACTGAAATATAATATGTGAATGTGATTAAAAGGGGAGATGTTAGAATGTATATATGATAACAGAATAAAAATTTCATAAATTTCCATGAAACTACTCTATACATATAGTGAACCCTAGGTTAAAGCATGGGCTGCAGTTAATAGTCCAATTATAAAAATGTGCTATCACATTTTTTAAGCAGTTTTATTGAAGAATATTCAGACACCATACAATCCTTTCAAAGTATACAGTCAGTGGTTCACAGTATCATTGCATAGGTGTGCATTCATCACCAATGCACATTTTTGTTCTACACCAATTCAAGGTGTTAATAATAAGTAGGATATGGGAATCCTGTATTTTATGCATGATTGTTTTGTAAGCCCACATATTCTCTAATAAACAACAGAAGAAAGAAACTACTCAGCCAAATTCAATGTGAAGACTTTGGATGCTGATTGGAACAAATCAAGTATGAAACAAATATTTATCAGACAATCAGGGAAATTTGTACACTGGCTGGATATGTGGTTATACTAAGGAAATATTTAAACTAATTTTGGATGGTAATGGCATTGTGGCACTATGTCTGTTTTTTCTTTTTTAATCTTCATCTTTAAAAAGAATATAAGGAAGAATTTACTACTGAAATGATATGGTTTCTGGAATCTGTTTTCAAATCCCTCAAGTAGGGAGTGTGGAAGTAGATAGGTGTATAGAGTGAAGACAATTGGTCAAATGTTGATAATTATGGAATGTGGGTGTTAGGTACACAGTGATTTATTATGTTGCTTTCTCTATTTTTATATGTTTGAAATTTTCCAAAATAAAATTATGAATAATTACATTAAAATTATTCATATTAAATTTTTCATGGTACACTGTGGCTTAAAATTATATTAAACATAACATTACAGTATAACCCAATGTTTTGACATGGTATATGAATGGATGTAACAGAACAAAAGGCTAAAGCATGTTAAGATATTAATAGCAGTTATATATTTAATCTTATCATTTTAAAAGCAATTTTATTGAGATTTGTTCATATACCACATAATCTATCTAAAGTGTACAATCGATGGCTTTTTGTATAATCACAGATTTGTGCATCCATCACCACAATCAATTTTAGAACATTTTAACTACTCAAAAATGAAAAACCCCAGCCCCTTAACTGTCAACTCTCACTCTTTCTATCCTTCTACAACCCTACATAGCCACGATGATATTACTGTCTCTATAGATATGTATTTACATTTCTATAAATGGAATCATACAATATATAAAGCTTTGTGTGTAATTTCTTTCACTTAGCATAAGTTTTAAAAATATTATTATAAATTTTTTTAATTAGAGAAGTTGTAGGTTTACAGGAAAGTCATGTAAAAAAATACAATGTTTGATATACATCCCCCACTGTTGGCACTTTGCATTAGTGTGGTAATGTTGCTAAAATCGATGAAAGAATATTAAAATATTACAATTCAGTATAGTCTATGGATGGCTTATATTGGGGTGTGTTTTTTCCCATTTATCAGCCTATTATTGCTACCTTGCAACAGTATTGTACATTTGTTATAATTCATGAAATAACATTCTTCTTGTTGTATTATTAACCTCAGTCCTTCACCCACAGTAGGACACACTGTGTTGTGCATTACCAGGTTTTATCTTCTAATTTTCATTCTAATAACATACATAACCCAAAACTTCCCCTTTTAACCACATTCACAAATATAATTTGGCACTATTAATTAGCCTCACAATAATGTGCTACAATCACCACCATAATTTCCAAACATTTACAACGACCCTAAATAGAAATTCTGCACCAATGAAGCATCAGGTCCTCATTCTCTATCCCCACACTGTCCCCTGGGAAACTAAAATTCTAGATTTTAACTCTACATGTTTACTTATTTTAATTAGTTACTATCTGGTGGGGCAACGGTGGCTCAGCAGGCAGAATTCTCACCTGCTCTGCTGGAGACCCGGGTTCGATTCCAGATGCGTGCCCATGCAAAAAAAAAATTACTATCAAAGAGATCAAATAATATTTATTTGTCCCTTTGGGTAGGCTTTTTTCACTTAAGTTTCATCCATGTTATTGCATGCATCAGAGCTTCCTTCCTTCTTACAAGTGAAAGATATCCCATTATATATATATATATATCACATTTTGTTTACCCATTCATTTGGAATTTGTGAATAATGCTTTTATGATCATTGATATACAGTTATCTGAGTCCTGCTTTAAATTCTTCTGATTTAAATACTTGGTAGCAGGATTGCTGGGTCATGTGATAATTCTATATTTAACTCCTTGAGGAACTGCCAAACTGTCTTCCACAGCAGTGTACATTTTACAAATCTCCAGCGGTGAATGAGTATTCCTATTTCTCCATATCCTCCCCAATACTTGTAATTTTCTCTCTTTTTTTTAAATAGTAGCCATTCTAGTGGGTGTAAAATGTGTCATTACTGTTTTGATTTGTAAACCTAGTAGCTAGTGATATTGAGCATTTTTTCCATATGCTTTTAGCCATTTCGTTATCCTCTTTGGAGAAATGTCCGTTCAAATTTTTTCTTTAGTTTTTAATTGGGTTGTCCTTTTATTTTTGCATTGTAGTCTTTCTTTATATATACTGCATATCAAATCCTTATTAGATATGTGGTTTCCAAAGATTTCCTCCTGTTGAGTAGGTTGTCTTTCCACTTTTCATGACAAAGTCCTTTAATGCACAAAAGTTTTTAATCTTGAGGAAATCCCATTTATTTATTTTTTCATTCATTGCTTATATTTTGGGTAGAAAGCCTAAGGAACCATTGCTTAACACAAAATCCTGAAGATGCTTCCTACATTTTCTTCTAGGAGTTTTGTAGTCCTGTCTCATGTATTTAGGTCTTTAATACATTTTTAGTTAATCTTTATATCTGGTATGAGACAGGGTTTTTTTTTTTTTCATTCTTTTACATGTGGGAATTTAATTCTCCCAGCACAATTTGTTGAAGAGGTTTTTGTTTCCCAATTGAATGTGTTTGACAGCATTATCAAAAAAACAACTGTCCAGGATGGGCCATGGTGGCTCAGCAGGCAGAGCTCTTGCCTGCCACGCTGGAGACCTGGGTTCGATTCCTGGTGCCTGCCCATGCAAAAGAAAAAAGAAAAAAAACCCAACAATTGTCCATATGTGGGGGTTCTATTTTTGAACTCCCGTTCAATTCCGTTGGTTGGTATAGCTATCCTTATACCAGTGTCATGCTGTTTGAACACTGTAGCTTTACAATATGCTTTAAAGTCCAGAAGTGTGAGTCCTCCAACTTTGTTCTTTCTCAACATATTTTTGGCCATTTGGAGCCCTGTAACATCCAAATAAATTTGATGATTGGCATTTCCATTTCTGCAAATAGGCTGTTGGAATTTTTATTGGGATTAAGTTGAATCTATAAATCATTTTGGGTAGAATTAATATCCTAACAATATTTAGCCTTCCAACCCATGAACACTGAATGTCCTTCCATTTATTTAGGTCTTCTTTGATTTCTTTGAGCAATTTTTTTTTTTTCTTTTGGTTCTTTATTTTATTAAGGTGGTGTGAAAGTTTGAAAATAAATAGAGGAGTTAACATGATTTTAAAAAGCCAAGTTTTGGGCAGTGCAACAGTGGCTCAGTGACAGAATTCTTGCCTGCCATGCCAGAGACCTAGGTTCAATCCTGGTGCCTGCCCATTCCAGAAAAAAAAAAAAGAAAGGACATATATATTTTTTTCAAGTGAGGAGCCATTGTCTAAAACAATAAAGAAGGAAGTGGTCAGTATACATATCAATAAGTATATTGGTCTGATAAGATGAAGAATCTTTGTCATCTAGGCAGATTACTCAGATGGTTAAAAAACTTTTACAGCTTCTCCCTAAAAGCAAACAAGTAATCCAAGAAAATATTGTCATTTTAACAAAGTGAAAACAATATTCTTGTTTTTCTTTTAGAAATGTTTTATTATTTTCTGTATGTAGGTCCATTACCTCGTTGGTTAAATTTATTCAAATACATTTGATTATTTTAGTTGCTATTGTAGATGAAATTTTTTTCTTGATTTCCTCCTCAGATTGCTCATTACTAGTGTATAGAAACAATGCTGATATTTTTGTGTTGATTTTGTACCCCACCACTTTGCTGAATTCATTCGTTAGCATTAGTAGCAAGTGGATAGCCTTATCTTGTTCCAGATCTTAGAAAGTTTTAAGTCTCTCACTACTGAGTATGATGTTACCTGTGAGTTTTTCATATATGTTCCATATTAGTTTTTTAAAGCTGCCAGAATGCAATATACCAAAAATGGAATGGCTTTTAAAAAGGGAATGTATTAAATTGTAAGTTTACAAATTCTAAGGCCATAGAAATGTCCAAACTAAGACATCCAGAGAAAGATACCTCAGTTCCAAAGAAAGGCTGATATCTGTCATGTTGGAAGGAACATTGTTGGCATCTGCTGGTCCTTGTTCCCAGTTCCATTGCTCATTGCTTCTGCTTTCTGATGCCACTAGTTTCTTCTCTAAGCACCTGTGGTCATTCACTTAGCTCCTCCAGGACACAACTCTGGTTTCTGGCTTGCTTATCATCTCATTGGAGGGCACATGGTGATGTCAAATGGGCTCCAATTGTCCTTGGCTGGGCATCTTCTCTCTCTGTTGGTTCTCCAAGCATCTCCAAGCATTTCTGTCGGCTTTGAAGCAACCGTTCTCCAAATGTCTGACTCTGAGCTTTCTCCAAAATGTTTCACCTTTTAAAGGGCTCTAGTAAACTAATTAAGACCCACCTTGAGTGGATGGAATCACATCTCCATCTAATCAAAAGGCCACACCCACAACTGGGTATATCACATCTCCATGGAAGTAATCCAACCAAATGATACAACTGGGTATATCACATCTCCATGGAAACAATCCAAACAAAGCTTCCCACCCTAGACAATAAGTCCGGTCCCACAAGATTGGGTCAAGGTTAGAACATAGCTTTTCTGGGGTACATAATAGTTTCAGACTGGCACATACCCTTTATCATGTTCTGAAAGTTTCCTTCTATTCCTGTTTCCTGAAATGTTTTTATCAAGAAAGAATGTTGAATTTTGTCCAATGCTTTTCTGTGTTAATCAAGATGATCATGCAATTTTTCCCTTCAGTTTGTGTTAATTGATTTTCTTAAGTTGAGCCACGTTTGCATACCTAGGATAAAACTCAGTTGCTCATGGTGTGTAATTCTTCTGATGTGCTGTTGGATTTGCTTTGCAAGTATTTTATTCAGGATTTTTTGCATTAATATTCTTAAGAGAAAGTTGGTCTGAAATTTTCTTGTAGTATCTTTATCTATCTTTGGTATTATGGTGATGTTGCCCTCACAGAATGAATTAAGTAGTGTTCCCTCTTCTTCAATATATTGGAAACATTTGAGCAGGATTGGTATTAATTCTTCTTGGAGTGATTGGTAGAATTCATCTATGAAAGAGAGTTTTGTGCTCTTTTTTGTTGGGAGGTTTTGGTGACTGATTCAGTATCTTTTCTTGTAGATGGTCTGTTGAGCTCTTATATTTCTGTAGTCAATGTAAGTTCATGTTTCTAGGAATTTGTCCATTTCATCTAGGTTGTCTAATTTGTCATCAGAGAGTTTTTCTTAGTATCCTCTAATGATCCTTTTTATTTCTGTGGGGCCAGTTGTGATGCCTCCCTTTCATTTCTGATTTCATTTATTTACATGTTCTATTTTTCTTTGCCATTCTAGCTAATGTTTTTATCAATTTTATTGATCTTTTAAAAAAACACCTTTTGATTTTGGAAATTCTATTGTTTTTGTATTCTCAATATCCCTTATTTCTGCTCTAATATTTGTGGTATATTTTCCCTTCTGCTTGCTTAGTAGTTAATTTGCTGATCTTTTTCCTAATTCTCCAGTTGTGCAATTAGGTCTTTGATTTTATTTCTTTCTTCTTTTTAAACGTATGCATTTAGCCTATACATCTCCTTCTCAGCACTGCCTTCACTGCATCCCATAAGCTTTAATATCTCATATTCTCACTTTCATTGGTCTCAAGATATTGATTGATTTTCCTTGCAATTTCTTCTTTGAGCCATTAGTTTTTAAAGACATATATTAGTTATTTAACATCCATATATTAGAGAATTTTCCACTTCTCTGCCTGTTATTGACTTCCAGCTTTATTCCATTATGGTCAGAGAAGATGCTTTGTGTAATTTCAGTCTTTCTAAATTTATTGAGACTCATTTTGGGGCCCAACATGTGGTCTATGCTGGAGAATGATACATGTGCCCTTGAGAAAAATGTTTATCCTGCTCTTTTGGGGTACAATGTTCTGTATATGTTCATTAGGTCTAGTTCATTTATCATATTATAAAGTTTCGCTGCTTCCTTACTGATCTTCTTTCTGGATGTTCCAGCTATTGATGAGAATCATGACCTGAAGTCTCCAACTATTATTGTAGAGACGTCTGTTTTCCCCTTCCGTTTTGCCACTCTTTGCCTCATGTATTTTGGTGCACCATGGTTAGGTTCTTAAATATTTATGATTGTTATTTCTTCTTGATGGATTGTCCCTTTCATTCAATATTAAATTCATATTTATCCAAATTTCTATGAAAATATTTTGATATTTATGGTAAAACTCATATATATACAGAAGAAATTCTCTGGTGGACAGTCTCCTCTGGGCTCTTCTAGGAGCAGTATTGGGTGGAGAACAAAATAAGACATAACTTCATAATACTTGAATTTTAAAAGTTTTCAGCGTGGATTTCCTATTCTACAAAGCAAAACAAAAATAAAAATGAACCAATAAATACCTAAATATGGGAGAATTCAAGGACCATCTTTTCTGCCTTGCTCCATTTAAAAGTTGGGAGTTTGTGGGTGCACGGGTGGTTGAGTGGTAAAATGCTCGCCTTCCACATGGGAGACCCATTCCCAGACCATGCACCCCTCCAAAAAAAAAGTTGGGAGCTTGGGTAGTATCTTACTAAAGAAAGAGGTGTGCTAATGTATATTTGTGCACATGTGCATTTGAGTGTGTTTATGAGTGCGTGCATGCAAATATATAGGTTGCATGGGGAAGAGGTGATCACTTTATTTTCTTCTCTTAGTGAATGTTTTCCAGCTGGCTGAGATAGAAAGAAATTCTAGAAGATTTCTCAAAGTAGTAGTTTGGGGAAAGATTGTGGTAATAATAAATGAAATCCAATAGAAGATTAGGGGAAGTTTAAGTCAAAAGGATATTTCAACAACACCCCATTTATTTCAAATAAAAGCATAATTTCTGAAATGCTACTTTGATTCAAAGCCATCAGAATGTCAACTTTTATTTAAAAGGTTATGATACCATAGCATAAAAATGACAATTCCTCAATATCTAGAATGTTTCAAATCTGGGGTAAATGAAACATGATTGCAATGAGTATGTCCAGAGCTGATAATTGTGTGAGTGAGACAAGCAATGACACACTGGTGGCAGTAAGGGGTCAGAGTGTGTAATGGCTGAGTTGGAATTTAAAGTGACATTAATAATGGAATCACCACTATGTGATATATTTGAGTTATTAAACTCATATTTAATCCTTGTTTCTATAAAATTGTAATATGCTTTGTAAAAAGAGGAAATGCATGTGCATATAGATTAAATTACAACTATTTTCCATCATCCTGGTTAACTTCTTTGTAATAACTTATTTGGACAAGTCTCTCAACACAACCCTGTATTAACGTTTGGCTACTAACTTTTTTGAACTTCATTTTAATTTGAAAAATATGTTAATAAAAGTATATAAAACATTTAATTAATTTAAGAATAAATTATATATAGTTCATGTACAATTATTTAGCACAGTGTTCAAAGTACTTCGTCTTCTTCCCCTTTGCTTCATTGCCCTCATCCTTGCTTTTATCCTTCCTTTTTTCTGATAATCATATAAAATAATTAATAGTCATGCCTATGCCACATATTAACTTGATACATCCCAAAACAGAGAAAGAAGTTGTGCTGCTTGATTAATCAGGTAATATAATAAGATAATTTCTAAAGGTCTAAAGAGTTGAAAGCAAAAGGGTTAAATGTTAAAACAAATTAAACTACTTTGCAGTATTAAAATATCTAATGGTAAGAACAGGAATTGTAAGAAAAAGTCATCTAAGCAGAATTAATGAACAAAATGTTCATGAAGATTTTGACTGCTGAAAAATCAGCACGCTCAGTTACTCTGACTCCAGGCTTGAGAAGTTCTTCCTCCAGTGTATGAAAGTTTACCAGTTGTTTGTATCCAAAATCTTCCTCTAAAATGGTAATTTATCCTAAATTGTTCCAAAGTTTAGTATCATTTAAAATCATTTAATCCAAGGCCTGGATTCAGAAGACTTGCTTCATTCATATGGCCAAATATATCTTCCAAGGAAGCTATGAATAAATTACTCCTTCACAGTGTTCGTAGAATGGGCTTCCCTTTCATTCTCAAAAGAGTGAGAAATTCAGTGAAAGTATGTGTTAGTCTGGGTTCTCTAGAGAAACAGCACGTAAAGGGTATATATAATTAATGAATTAATTAGACTTTCTCCCCATTAATAGAACAGAATAATTTCCAAAATTTCTAAAAAATTAAATGCGAAAAGGGTTAAATGTTTCCAAAAAATACAATAGAAAGAGAGATTTATTGTTTTTTTTTTTGCATGGGCAGGTACCGGGAATCAAACCAGGGTCTCTGGCACGGCAGGCGAGAACTCTGCCTGCTGAGACTCCATGGCCCGCCCGAAAGAGGCTTATTTTAAAGAATTAACTTATCTGATTGTGGAGGCCAGTGTGTACAAATTCCATAGGGCAGGACAGCGTCTGGAAATTCCAGTAAGGGTGGTGTTGAATTTTTTAATTTGATATTGGTAGGGGACGCCAGCAAGGTTGGAAACTCAGAAAAGAGTAAAAGGTCTAGTCTTGATGCAGAATTTGTTCTAGAAACCACAGTTCTTTCTCTTGAGGCCTTTAGTTGATTGGGAGAACATGGTCCCTTCTGCCACTCCCCCCCAACCCACTCCCCCTTCCCCACCCGACCACACACACACACACATAATTGAGAGTAATTCCCTTTATTGAGGTCAACTTCTTATAGATTTTAATTACCTTCACAACCTCTAAACCAGTGTTTGACCAAACAACTGGATACCATAACCTAGCCAAGTTGACACATGAAATTAACCACAACAAAGTACCTAACGGATCTTTTTTTCCCCTTCTGAAAATCCAATAAAATTCAGCATAATGGGGAATAACTAAATATTAGATTTATGTATTCTTTTGTTGAAAGCTTTTGTATAGGAAGTAATTTAGGTCCCTGACTCTGATAATGTTAATCAATTTTCAAAGCTATAGGTGCTAATTCTTCCAGGATTGTGATGGAAAGTTTGCCAGTCCTGAATAGGAAGCAATGAATCAAGGTGAATTATGTAGCTGCTTTTTTCATCAACACAGTCACTATCAAGAACTAAAGTTGGTCCATACATGCCCAAAGCATTAGAATTTTTCCCCCCGTAGGAGTTTGGTTGGTAAGGATTTTTTTCCATAATTCACAGATCTCAACATCCTACACAATTTTCAAAAGGGATCCTAGACAGATGAAAATCAGAAATGCTGCTGGTGAACCCTCCTTGGGCTTATCTAGTTGTTTATCATGGTGATGTGATTGCCAGCCCTGTACTTCCTTCTATACAGTTTTGGAAGAGGTCACCTATTCTGAGTGGTGATGAAGAACTGGCACAGCTTACTTCATTCTGACCAAAAAGAAAATACAGCGCCAACATTTCCAGGCAAGCAGTTTCAGGAAACTCAATATTCAATGTGTTTGGCTTGACAAAATGATAAGAAATGTTATGGAAAGATTCAAGACAAAACTTTTGCATTAGGGCAATTGGATTTCAGTAAGTTTCAAACCCTTGAAATCCAGGTTTGATCTCATGGAAAAAGTGGAGTCTGTTCTCTTTTCTGGATAGAAGGCAAAGTAATTCTTCAGATTTAAAGGATCCGTGTGTCTCCTACTGGAACCTTGCCATATGAAAATTACCATCACTTGTATGTCCCAACCCACTGAACAGCCAATTAAGGATGAGGATAGCAAACTCTTTCCAATCTTAGGCATACTTTTTACTAGCAAAGAGGGCATAGGGCGCATGGGAGGGTAGAGTTTCATTAATCCAACAACGGGGAGATATTCTAGATATCACAACAAGGCAGAGGTGGTGATCCGTGTTCTCTAACCATGACTGGTATAATTGTATGCCCTAATTTGTTTGGAGCAAAATGTTCATTATTAGTATAATTTTATATGGACAGGAGCCTTTTCTTATAGAAAAATGATAACATTCCATGAAATTATATTCATCCATAAAAAGGAGTAGAATTCTGATACATACAGAACATGGGTGAACCTTGAAGATATCATGTTGAGGAAAGTAAGGCAGACACAAAAGGGCAAATATCGCTATGATTTCATTGATATGAAATAATTAGAATATGTTATTCTAATTATATATTTCCCCTGGGAGACTGGAATTCACTTTCCCAGAGGTTGGGGCCAGAATAAGGGGTGAGGAGTCATGCTTAATTGGTACAGAGTTTTCTGTTTGGCGTGATAGAAAAAGTTTGGGTAATGGATGTTGTGATTGTGGCACAACTCTGTGAATATATTCAACACCACTGGATTACATATCTGAAAGTGGATGAGATGGGAAATTTTAGGGTGTATATATGTTTCCAGAATAAAAATTTAAAGCAACAGCAACAACAACAAAATAACATAGTCCAACCAAACCGAACCTAATATAAACTAAGGATTACAATTAATAGTATAATTATAATCAGGTTGTTTTACAAAATGTTAAAAATAGGGAAAACTGTGTGTGTGGGAGGGTGTATATAGGAACTGTGTACTCTCTGCATGATTTTCTGTAAATCTATAACTACTTTAATAAAAAAAAGCCTAATGTTTTTCTGTTTCTATTACAAGAAAACTAGAAATTACAAAAAATATAAATATACCTGGGGTTAAAGAAAATCTTTCCCAAACACTATTGAATGAAAGATATAAAATAAAAATGCCAAAATTTCAGAATTTTCAGAAAACAAAAATAACGAAAACAGAAATTCCAGAACTCAACAGCACTTATCTGAACCTAAGTGATAGAGTTGAAACAGTGCTCTGAGGAAAATTCATAGCCCTAAATGCTTATAACAACAGAAAAGGTAAAAATAAACTTAACACTAGCTAGAAAGGTTGGAAAAGAATAACAAAAGTTTTGCATATTTAATATTTTATACTCTTACAACTATAAATACAATTTTTAAAATAAAATACGCTTTTTGTAGATTTCTCAGAAGCCAATTAGAGTGTATTAATGTAACTCAGAAATCACTGGGCCTGGGGAGTTTTAAGGAAATGTCGGAGAATCCTGTCTGTGTTTGAACACACCAATATTCATTTTAAATATTCCCTAATCCTCATCTCAACTGTAATTTGGTTTTTGGCATTAGACTTCAGTAATTCAAAGGCAAATAATGTTCTTAAACTTTAATATGGCAAATCAAATAGTGTACTTGGAGAGTCTATTGTGAAAGTGGTCAGATTTATTATGTCACACTTATTATAAGTGTGTGTTTCTTCTTTTGTACATTAGGTAGATCTCGTCAATGGGAGAATATTTAGCTAAAA